>RXOD01006295.1:0-10748 GCA_005223375.1 Amoebophrya sp. AT5.2
CGCGCGCAGCTCTCTGTCTGGGTAGTTGCAGAACCTGTGTTATTTTTTTTTTTTTGTTTTTCAAAATCTGGCTGGGCATCCATCTAAATCTGGTGGTGGTCATCTGGGTCTGTTGGGTGGGGATTGACTCTACTCGAAGATGGTGTAGCTTTACCTTGATGAGAAACGATCCCTTTTGGTAGCTAGGTGTGACTCTGGTTCCCCTTCTTGATATCCCTGGAAAGGCCGCTCTAAAACATCAAAAGAAAAGGTACCACTGCCAGTTGAATTTCTCCTTGACGAAGTCCTTGGAGGTGAGGGACTTCATGACCATCATGACGTGGAGGTTGGGCACGTCGATGTGGTCGTGCTTGGGCTTCATACCGTCCTTCTGCACCGTGAGCACACCCTCCTTGAAGAGGTACTCGAGGATGAGCTTGCGGTTCTTGCGGCTGATGAGCACCATGGTGATGCGGTTCTTGGGACCAAAGAGCTATGATTAGCGACCGATCGGTTCCGTTTCCCTGCAGTAAAAATGGAAGGATCGATTGGTGTGTTTCGGTCGATGCGTGAGAAGATGGAGAAAATTTAGATTTTTGTCGAGTTTTGCTACTTCTCGTTGTTCGTACGCAGACATAATTGCCTACTGCATTAGGCAGTGGGGGCCATCGTTTGGGATGACCTAGTATTGCGAAAAAGGGATCCAGCTGATCAAACACGATATTTGGATCTGAATGTGATCTGAGGCAGAATTATCACGACGATCGCTTGCTGCAGATCAATCTCAGCCGCGCATGCTGGGGCACGATTCTCCAGAAGTAGACCGATAGTTTCACGTTAAGCCGCGGGCCTATTTTCACGGTATACGTATTTCTACATTAGAATCGTATTGCCATTCCATTGTCCCTGAGCCTTCAGCTGAGACCGAGTCACAACTTCGAAGCTTGTCGAAAGTCACGGTGCCGCTGTTGGTATCGGCACGCCCGTTCTTTTATATTCAACTGATTCGTCGAATCGCGCATTGTCGTGCGGGCATCAAATTCCTCCCGAAAGACAGCCTGGTTTGTGATGTCGATCAGCATAAAACTTCTTTTCGCGTAACGCGAGGCTGAGGCTCTCAGAATGGGGTGTGCTTTACTAGTCTTCGAAATCAATGACGTATTTGCCTTTTCCGAACCGTTGCTGGTCTAGTTGGCCAGTTCCCTTGAGGTACAGCAACACCAACACAATGATGAGGAGCAGCAAGGACGAGCCCTGTCCGCCGAGTTTCATCCACGCGGCGGAACCCGGCATGATCAAACATGCGCCCGGCTGCCGGCACTCCCTCAAAACCTGGAGGCAATCCCGCAGCCGCAACTTGAGATCCGTGGTTTTGAACCTGGTTGAGGATCGATTATGGCAGACAACGAATTGAATGCATTTCCATTTGGAAGCACCTGAAGCACCAAGACGTACTCGTTTCAGTATTTAAATTTGAGTATCTATCGTGAAGCATATGATGTGATCCCGGCGACTGTCCAGCTTTTGCTGCTCGGTAAGCGAGCTGTGTGGCGCTGCTTCGATCGTGACCGACAGGCTCAAAAGCGTGACCTTCGCTACTAGTCACCGACACCGACATCAATCCAAAGTGAAATAAATTTTTAGTTATATTCACGAACCAGTATTATACCACATCTCCTTTCGATCTGTATCTGCATGCAGCACGCGGCACAGGTACCAAGATAAGAGCTCGATGTCCTTCAGCTGCATTACTGATCGCGCCACCCGCATCGGCTGCGGGCCGTGGTGGTGGGTGTATCGTAGTCTTGCGGGTCCGCCTAGCTTCTCAATGTGGAAGTTGACGTAAATGGAGCATTCGTCGGCGAGCGCCGCAAGGTTTTTCGCGTCGTCTGGAGTTCGCCCTGAGGGCTGCGCAGCCCCCTCCCCTCCGCCCGCCGCGGCATTCATTTCGAACGCTTCGATTTCTTGCCCGGTCTGCGCGTCCAATCTAACCGCATGGTACACGCTGGGCAGTACAAGTTCCTCTGCAGCGACCACGGCGTCTTGCAAGACACCGACGTCGCAGAGCCGCATGGGCGTCCCCGTCTCTGGCCTCGTTGCGGTTCTTGTTGCCCCCCTGATTTCCACCCGCTGCTTGCACTTGGACACCACCACGCGCGTATCGTCCTCACGATCTACTTCCGCAGACTCGATCTGAAACAGGTAGCCGTACGACGCCATCTGCGACGTAGATGCTGAGCTGCTCCCGGCTGGGGGTGCTGATGTCGTCGATGAGGATGAAGTCGAAGATGCCCCACCGCTAGCACTGCTACCGACGTGGTCGCCGGCACCATGATTCTTGTAGCGCACGACGAATTCACGCGAAGTTTCAAGCAGATGATCGACGATGTACTCGTCCACTCTGTCCGTTGCCTTGAACATCCAATGCGCCCCGGGGAACATCAGCTCGTCTGTTTCGTATAAGTTCTCGCTCGCAAACATGACCACGTTGTTGCGTCGCTGCTGGCGCGCAGCGGCATTCGCAGTCACGGCACCACCAACAGCGCCGCCGCCAAGGGTGTACCCGCCGGAGAGCGCTACTTGCCCCTCATCTGTGGGGCTCCCACCCAGCGCCGCTGTGTCGGATATATCATTGTCTTCTCGCACCTCGTCCAGCTGCTCCCTCTTTCGCGCCTCCAGTGCCCGTGGATAGCTGGTTTCGATCATGTGCTGGATGAGGACGTTGACGCTCCTCCCCGCAACGATGGGCTGCCGGCACAAGGGACAGGCAGTGCGATGCTCCAGACTTGCTTCGAGGCATGAGCGGCAGAACGTGTGCCCGCATGTCACGGACACGGGCTCGAGGAGGAGCCGGAGGCACAATGCACATTCGTAGTTTTGGTTGATGGTCTCGAGTTCCTGCGACCCGCTCGGGGGCGCGGCAGGAGGAAGACCGTCTTGCGTCATTCTTGTTTTTACTCGTGTTGCTTGTTGGACATGAAGTAACCTTCTTTCCTCTCGTAAAGTTGTTTACGACGCTTACTTTCTTCTGGACCTTTATCTATGGACAAGGTGCAGGTAGTCCGCACCCCTCTGCTGCGATTTCGTTTTTCCGCTCAACGCACAGAGTGCCCCAGCGAGCCCATGCCCATCGAGAATAACGATGACATTTTGACGCCGTACTTAAGCGAATCTTCCCTCTAGGTAGTCGTTCGGAAATTAAATAATGGATGAAACAAAGTGGAAAATTAGGCAGCCTGGCAACTAGAATAGAAGGCGAAACTCGAGACGAGGCAGATGAAGTACCGTCGCGTTTGCGTTCGGAAAGAACCTTCCTACTAGGTGCGATATTGTGAAGATCAGGATCCATCATTGACTTCCGAGTGGGCGTGTGGCACAAGACCAAGCACTTGCTCTCACAGACATGTTGATGAAGTATCCCTGACCGCCCCCCTGCAACCGATTTTTCCGAATGTATTTGCGGAGTGGAACATCTTCAAGTGCTTTATTTCTTTGTGATTCCTTGTGCGCTGCGCTGCGGGTTCATTTGCGACGCAAGTAAGTTGTATGCCCTAGTGTCAGTCGTGGTGTCGAAGCGTCATTGCAATGAAAAAATGGGTCGTTCGTGATTAAAAGCGGTGTCAAACGCCCATCCAGAGGTATCCTTCCAGCGTGCTGAAGTTTTTCACCAAAACTCGCTCTGCCAGCACGGCTTGCAGTCGCAGCCACGCCTGGAATGGACCCAGGTACGGCAGACAGACTCTCTGCACTAGCGCTTGCGCGGCCGCGATGGCGGGTTGCCCCTGTCCGGTGTTGGATCCATTTCCGAAGCCATTCCTTTCGTCCGCCTGCTGCACCGCCTCCTTCAAAAGCTTTCGCCCCGCACTGCTGCCCACCGCTGAAAACAAGCTACTGCACCTCGCCAGGTTGCTCGTGTGTGCCAGCCTCCCGAAGAGTGCACCAGGATCAGCTGCTCCATCCGTCCCACCAGTCTCTGCTCCGGCCCCAGCGGCCGCAAACCCCCCCGGATCATAGCCGCCGGGGTTCAGCGACGCCGACCATTTCACCAAGGCCGACAGCTGTGCCGATATCCGCTTCATCGCAATCATGTTCGAGAAGTCGAAGCTCAGCGGTAGGGTGATCTCCGCCCACTCTAACGACTGCCAGAACGGCGCCGACGCGAGCCACAGCTGCTCCTCAAGGAACAGCTTGTACACGAAGTAACCGCCCAGTAAGGCGCCCGCGCTGGCGTATCCGAGCAGCCGCAGGTCGTCCAGGGACGGCGCCGCCGATCGTTCCATGCGCTCCTTTTTCGTCCGTATGATCTGCTCGGCCACGGACTCGCCGGTGGCCAGGTCGGTCGAGTTCTCCGCCTGCTGGCGAAACTCGGTCCACGCCATCTCCGAGGCAATCTCCCCGGAATAGATGCCGTCCAGATAGCTGTCGTACAAGGGCCGAAGACGCTCGCTGGTGAGCACCTGTGCGTTTGTGATTGAAATAATTGTACTGACAGATACTAGCACTCGGTCTTTATGTTTATGAAACCGCGAGTACTTCTTTCTTAGTTTTACCACTTCGATAAAGGTACTTAATTTGTCCAGCCTATAGATGAAGTATACGAGGACAACCTGGGGCCGAAGCTGGAGCTGGAGCTCATCTGAACGAAGGTGGAGGTGGGCTGGAAAGTAGGAAAGTAGTTACCTCGTAGGCCTCCTGTACCCGCAGGAAGTGTTTCTGCGCCGTCGTTCGGTCTTTCTGATGGTGCTTGTCGGGGTGCCACCGTAACGCCTGTCGGCGGTGCTGCTGCGTGATGGTTTTCGTGTCGGCGTCATGGTGCACCTCGAGCACGTCATAGAGCGTCAGATCGTCGTCGACGACGTCCGGCATTTTCATCGGTGGGCAGGGTTTCGCCATGCTTGATGCGCCTATGAAATCATCGTGCGGTAGTGATGAAGAGCTGCAGGCATCTCCGATGCACTCGAGTTCGAGTTGCAGAAGGTTTGCCTATCGTCCTTGCATCCTGGAAAGCACGATCGCAGCGAAACTATCACTACAACTACCAGCCTCGACGTACCTACGTACAGGCACAACTTGCTTTTATTTGAATCTGTTTTTTTTTCCTGGTATATTCGCGTCCGCGCTACATGGAAATCCGGCAGCGTTTTAATAATGGCTGGTGTCGTGGACGTGGTTCCAATGAGTACTCGTAATCGTAGCTACTATCTCAACGCGATGTCAAAGTACTTAGATTCGGACGTGCAATTTGGATCCAACAGTCATTCACGACGCATTCACTGCAGCAGCGCGTCGTGCCTCTTCAACGAAAAAAATTGGATGATCCAAAATCACCTGCCACACGACACGAGTCGTAAGTGGTACACGAATTGATGGATTATTTGGCACATAGCATTAGCAGGGAGCACCTAAGGACGCACGAGCACATCAACCTAGGAATAGCCAGCATCTTCTGCCCCTCGCGAGCGCCGCAGCTCCTTGAACATGGAACACGGGTTTGAAAGCCGCTCTGCGGCACGAGGGCCGCGCCCACACTCTGCCTCGCGCGGGCATGAATATTTCAGTGTCACAGCTTGGAAGAGGTAGTACAAGAAAATGCCGTCGTACAACCGTGCACGGTACTGTGACCGTGCACGTAGGAGTTTGTCGGGTAGAGTTGTGCCAAAATGGCGTTGTCTTCAAAAAAAGCAGGGGTCGTTTTTCATTCATCGCATGCGCACATGCGAAGGGTAGGCTTTGCTGCATGGTGTGGCGCGTCCACGTCAAGTTTCCTTCGTGTTCTGTTTCGTCTTTCCTGCACCGGCCGTCGTGCCCGTCGTGAGTTCTTCCGGAAGTCCGTCGTCCTGTTTTGATCCGTCGCCTACGTCGCCCACCGTCCTGCTTCAAACTGATCACCTCGCGTCACCAAGCCCAAACACTGTCCTTTGGCGTCGCGCTCGTGGCCGTCGTTCTCCTCCTCTTACGCAAAGGCAAACGCATCCAGAAATTATAGATACGCGTCGATCACGCTCACGAAACAATTCTTCTTGCACAGCTCCGTTTCGTCTGTTCGTTTCCCTGTGGCGTTGCTGCTTCCCGCGTTTGTTTCTCAAGTCACTTCCCGTTCCGAGGCCAATCTTCATCCTCGCGTGGCAAACGAAATACATGTACGCTGAAAATTGTTGTTTCGATGGCCGGAGTGATGTAAAATCCCCCGCTGCACGTTTCCGCGACGTCGCTTTCGTGCCGCAACCGTGTTTGCCTCACCTGCTCCTTCGTCTTTTTGCGAAAGCAGTCCGTTTGCGTCTCCCCTGCCGAAATCCAAGCTTCATCAAGTCCACTGCAAGCCGGCAATCCGTGTCGATAACCCGAAGCCCTCCCGTACCGCAAGAAATTTAGTTCTAGAGCAGAGAGTCAAGCCGATTAGGACTGTGAGAAACCGATCGAATTCTGTACGGAAATCAAGATTTAGCTAAATTTCTGAACGAGTCTACGAAACAGGTAAATTTGCAACAGGGGTGTCCACCGAGAACTTAATGTACTACTCTATGCTATTGCTACCAGATGATGATTGAGGAAGGAGGTGATATGAATTTCACGTAAATGCTTCCTCAGAGTAGACTACAGACAGTACAATAGTTCACGCTCACTTTACGTTTACAACACTTTCGTCTGCCTCTGCATCTGCTACTACTTCAATTCTGGCACTAGCTCTGGTAGTCCATCGGGAGCAAGTACAACAGAGTTACTTATGAAGGAGCAAATTGAAGTGGAAAGTGACTCCGAGAATCGTTGCTTGGCCGCTGTGAGCTCGATCAGGGCCAGGAGCATCTGGATCATCCGCCGTGTTCTACGCGTCTTGTCCCCGCCAACGCAGGCAAAGCAGACAGCGGCGTGGTGCTTCTCGCGCAGAAGTGACGAAGATGATGTAACGAGAGAAGTAGGAGATGATGAGGGCCCTAGGAGGTAGCTTCCGGGGAGTTGCGGTTATTTGTGGTGCCACGACATCCGACGCGAAAGTGAGATGAAGCCCGCTCCCAATCCGCGTCCGCGTCAAAACCCATCCCGCCTAGAAAACCGACTGAGGGCAGTGTCGGTGCTGGACCTGGATCTGTCGTTGGACGCGTGATCCTAGAACTTTCCATGTGGTTGTACTCCTCGATCGCGGCAACGGATCGTCCCCAGCTGCAGTGCGTCTTCACCACATTCATCCACATCCAACTGATTCTGCAGATCGGTGATAAAAAAGATTTTGGTCATCGCAATCGTCCGGCCAACAATCTTCCTTCACGACCGCTGTAGAACGCCAGTTAGGGAGTGCTGCGTGACCGCATGCTATCCCGTGTATGCGAAACACCGTGTGACTCGTGCGTATCAAGAGGATCTTCGTGCGGCAAATAGACCGAAGATCTAGTTGATTTCCTTACCCTTCGCCAGCCGCGGTGCCCAGTAGAAGTAGTTGTGAAGCGTGCTATGGTGTCGAGGACGCCACCACCAGGAACAGCAGGAGTCCGGGGTCCCTCAGCTCCCGCGGCGGGGCAGAGGCAGACCACGAGTGATCAACTTCTTCACAAAGGGTAATTAGGGACGAGGGAAGACGGAGACGCCGGGCCGGTGTTGAGCTGAACCGGCGGAGCCCCCCGACGAGCGCGTAGCGAAAGACAGTCGCGGCACTCGGAAGACAAATGTTGTACCGGTAGGGCAAGGAAGAGACAGAAATGTGAATGAGAGAACCAGCTCTCCCCGGGACGAAGCAGTTTCCCATGCGACGCCTCAGGACGGCCAAAATGATACAGGAGTTACCATGACGCATGGCGCAGCGGTGAATGACCCGAAACCGTCGTGCTCGCGCTGCGGCTCCCTCGCTTGTGCGTGATCGGAGCACCACATCTTATTAGTCGCTGCTGGAGTCCGGCGTGGAAATGGGCGTCGGGCTCGGCACAACATGTACCGCTTCCCCACCTCTTTTCGAACTGCCTCCCGCGGTGCCTGACGCACCAGCGAGAGAGTCGCGCTTTTGTGCAACCTGCAATTGCTTCAGACTCACGTCTGCTCGCCCAAAGACCAGATCGGCGCGCGAGAATCGCGTCTGCGCGTATTTTTCGATCAGAATGTCGTCGCGCGCGCCACAGT
Source organism: Amoebophrya sp. AT5.2 (assembly GCA_005223375.1). Lineage (NCBI taxonomy): Eukaryota > Dinophyceae > Syndiniales > Amoebophryaceae > Amoebophrya > Amoebophrya sp. AT5.2. The sequence continues at coordinate 8,086 of RXOD01006295.1, forward strand.
TCTTGTAAAAGGGCTTCATTGCTTCCTCGATTTCCGCGGTGCGGGTGAGGTAATGGTGCTGTCCGTTGGGTTGCAACAGAAACTTGCGCTTGATTACGTCTTCCCGCTTCGGGACGCAGACGATTTCCACATTTTTTTTCGTCGCCAACTTGAAGCCCGCAAACTCAAAATACTCGCGTGCACGGTATTCATCGGTAAAGCAGAGGGCCTCCATAAGTGACTCGAATGGAATCTCGTCGCCTATGTTTGGGTGGCAAGCGCGCACCAGGCAAACCAACCGCCGGTAACGGACGACGTCGATCTGTCGTGGTTTATGAAGATAGATGATTGGAGTTGGAATTATAATTTGTTGCATTTGATGGTGGTGGTAAAGAATTTCTTAAACTGCTATTTTTTTATTCAAACGAACTCTACAGCAGCAGCTGGTTGATAAATGGGTACCAGTCCGCCCAGGCAGATGGTGGAGAGGAAGTCGCAATTTTTGTAGAATTGGAAGAAGGCTGCGTAGTCGCCGCACTGGTACGCGCCGAACAGGCTGACGACCTCTCTGATGCGAGCGTCTTGCAGCAGCTCATCGTCCATCTTTTGCAGCTGGCTTTGTACCTGCTCGCAGTTGCCAAGCTGCATCAGCATGACGTACCGCCTGATCGCCGCCTCGTGCGGGGAAACGTAGTTTTTCAGCGAACTCATGTCCACCGCGGACGAGGACGAGGACTCATTTCCGTTCGTCTCCTTCGCTGCCGGCTTGAGCACGACTCCGCCGGCGGGAGCGGCTCTCGCCGAGGCACTACTGTTCGCCCCCAACAGGGTCGCGCCGTTCCCGCCGGCCCCCTCGGCCGCCTGCTCGCGCGCCTGCCGGTAGGCATGCAGCAGGGGCTCGATGGTCTGCGACACGGCACGCAGCGCCATCTTTTCGTCGTACTGCGCGCCCCCCTTGCGTTCCGTGGACAGGTTCGCTACATAGTCCGCCTTTACGAGGAAGTTGGACAGCAGCTCGAAGCGGAAGGCCGCCTCGTGCGTCTTTATGTACGCAGCCGTGGTCGTAGACAGCGGTTGCTGCACGTGCAGGTCCACCCGGATCGCGCGGATCCGGTCCCTGATGAAAGAGTAGATCTGCATGTACGGGATTTTCTCCGTGAAGATGAATTTGGTGGGCTCCGCCTTCTGGTCGAGCGTGAGCACCTCCGTGAATAAATACTCGACGCTCCTCCAGCAGGCGGACAGCGTGCGAATGTCCTTGGCTGCGTACATCTTGTCCGCCGACGACCGCTGGTACTTCTTCACGCAGAGCTTCCGCTCCGCGAACGGCGCCTTCTCGCCGCTCGAGGACACGGTCCCCGGCCGGATCTCAAACCGGTCCAGCTGCCGCGTGCTTTCGCGGTCGTTGATCTCGGCCTCGGAACAGAGCGCGTCGAGGGTGCCCACCAGCGGTTTCTCGTCGTTCAGGGACGCGCGAAACGGCTCGTCGTCCTCGTCCCAGTCGATGCTCACGGCAGAATTGTGGTGCAGCACCGGCGCGTTGCTGGTCTTGAACCGATCCTCGCGCTTCTGCCGCCGCTCGCGCGCGGCAGCGTCCTCCCCCCAGCCGCCGTCCCAGAACGAGTCCTGGTTGTCCACAGAGGGCAGGTTGTACACGTCCTCCAGTTTCAGGGAACCGTCGATGATGTTTGGCTTGTTCTGCCAAAGGAGCTTTAACTGCCCAACGTACTTGCCGGGAGGAACACCTGCGATGGGAGTAGGGGGGGAAGATCATAAGTACGCGGATTCATTTCTATGCGAGCTATGCGACGATACGATACATAGCAAACCATAGAAGAGGCATCTGCCGAAGCAGCCCCACCCTAAAACGACGATACGATACATAGGATCGAACTCAAAATTGATGAAAGTCGAAGACTGTACAAAGAAAGAAACGGCTGAACGGCTGGCGCACGCGCAGGTGCACACGATAGAAAGCAAAAAAAAACCGAGGATGGAAAATGAAGTACCGATGATGTCTTTTATTCTTTTCGCCGCCACTCCATGCTCCCTCTGAAAGTGTTGCATGATATCGCTGGCGACATTTTTATTGTGCGGACCCATGGCTTTGAGTAGTCGCTCAAATTCGTGCCGGACCCATTCCTTCCACTTGTTGCTCCGGCGATCGGCGGGTTGCTCTTCCCCACCTGGGTAGGCCCCTCCACCCGAAGCATTACTTCCGCTTACCCACTTATTCCACCCGGACGACTCCATTCGCCGCACCGACGCTAAACCCGCTGCCTTTGCCTGCACTGCACCGGACAGTGACGGCCTGTCGCGCGACGAACCCCGCCGCCGGCGGTGGTAGCCGTCTCGCTCGCCCCTACTGCTGCCGCGACTCCTACTGCGGCTGCGCTGGCGACTCCTACTACGCGACCGCTGTCGGCTGTCCCCACGACGGCCGCGCCCGTGCCCGCGCATGCCCGAGTCGCTCTTCTTCAGGTGCGGTAGCAGTGGCGGTCCCGAGCGGCCAAAGCGGTCGCTGCCGGGCGCCGTCGACGACCCGGAGCTCATGGTGGGCACCAGGTGCGAGGAATCGGTCATGCCCATAGGGGGCGGTGGAGCCGGAAAGTGCTTGGAAAAGCCACCGCTGGAGAAACCGTGGTTCTTCGGGCCCGACTTCGTATCCATCGGAACTACTTTTG
>RXOD01006296.1:0-10747 GCA_005223375.1 Amoebophrya sp. AT5.2
CAGCGACGTTTGGGTTTCGGATGGGATCAGTCTGCCGTCTTGGAAACGGTCTTGCTGCGTAGTCGGCCTGTGCGGAGTCTATTCGGCTCTCGGTACAGGCGACGCAACGAACCCGAATGCCGTTGCGCCGGGCGTTCTCTCCCAAGTGCCTACAGGGAGTTCGACGCTACAGGGAGTTCGACTCATGGAGTTAAGCCCTTCTGAACCGGTACCGATCTGCAGCTACGACAGATCGGTACCGGTTCAGAACACAACCGCCAATTCTGTGTGTTCGTGTTCATGATTTTTTGCTCGTGGTTTTCTTGTAAGTAGGTTCATCATCATCAAGATCAACATTATACAAACATAGTTATACCTCGGTCATGTTCATCGGTCTCAAAGCTGAGCGTACTGACCATCGATTCCCAGGTGATTATTTGGAAGGACCAAAGTATCGCGCTGAAGGACGAGCAGAGTCGTTCCTGTGTGAACCAGGTCCGATTTGCACCGTTCGAGTGCGGACTGGTGCTCGCTGCCGCGGGAAGTGACGGCAATGTTACTTTGTTCAACTACGAGCGCGACCAGTGGACGCGGACCACCTTCCTCGCGCACCCCTGCGGCGTCAAGTGCCTCTGCTGGGCGCCGGCCGGCTGCTTCGAACAAGGGGGGGCGGAAGCCGCCGGGCAGTCCCTGCTGGAGGGCGCCAAGATCGCGACTGGGGGCCTGGACGCGGCGGTGAAAGTATGGATCTTCAAGAACGGGAGCTGGGTACTACAACTACCGTACTATTCATCATACGAACATATTTATAAAAAGTTTGACTGTTTGACGGAGGAGGACTCCGGCACTGACACTGACTTCCTTGGACTCGTAGGTACGAGAAGACGTGGATACCTCGAGCGGCGCTGGGCACAAGGATTGGGTGACCGGAATAGCGTGGAGGCCCGACCAGGGACACCGAACGGACATCCTGGCCTCCTGCGCGAAGGACGGGACCGTGATCGTGTGGCAGCGCTGCGACACGATCTGGAGGCCAGTAAAACTCTTCCGCGAGGAGTTCCAGGGAAAGCCAGTATGGGGAGTCGAGTTCTCGCAGGTACTTAAGTACCTCTACAGGCGCACATGCGAGCAGGAGTTCCCCCGATTCTTTGTCTTCGATCTTGATGATCTTGATTTTGAGTCGCGCCTCCGGTTTCCGCTCAGTGACGCCCACTCGCACCCGAAAAGCAAAAGTAAAGATACAACATAGCGAAACAGAAAAACGGCGCATCTTCTTCACCATCATACATACTTACTTACCATAAAGTACTCTCTACAACTACATCTATATAAAAGAACCAACAACCTCTAATTCATCGGACGCAGGTTGGCGGGATGCTGCAGGTGAACTATGGCAATTCGCAAATGGCGATCTTCAAGGAAGCTTCTACGGGCGAGTTCACCCAGGTCGCTGAGATGGACGAGCGCGGCCTAATGGAGAACAACACGCCGGCGGTAAATTTGGACGCCTTCGGCGTCCCCGGCGATCAAGGCGCACAGGAGCAGAGTCCCGCGAAAATCATGTGCTGAAAATGCGCTGAAAGTGAAACATACTTACTTACACGAGCTATGCTATGAAGCAGCCAACATGCCTTTGCCTTGCGAGTCCCCTGGGGGCCCACCTCGCCGACTGATTTGCTGGGCCGGCTTTGAAAAAGCGGCTCCAGTTGTAACTCGTTGCTGTGGAGGATGTTACCCACTCGCGCAGGGATCGGCTGTTTCAATTTCGTAGAAACTCTCAGATGCGCGAGCGGCAACGAATGGCTATGCAAAATGCCTGATGTCATACCAATCTCATTTCGAACACCGCACTCCCGCGGCGACGACAAAAAAATAATTTTCGCCGGAACATAATCGTAATCGGGCACCCTGGAAAGCGTTTGGCTTCCTCAGATGCCGGATTTGCTGTAGAAAAACAGCAGTTTGCTCTTTGCTGGTATGTCTGCAAAAATGTTTCGCTCGGGTTGCACTTGCGCCGGTGTCCCGGGCACGGATGCCCGCATAAAAATCGGTGTGTGACTCTGACTTGATCCGCCACGATCGCGCAATGATCCAAAATGATCTCCTGTTCCCCTTACCATCACAGACGAGCACGTGTTTACATTCTGTTGATTCATTGTGTGTCGTGCGCATTAAGAAAGTAGTTGCCAGCACGGTCCACTTGAAAAATTGGTTGAGTCAGTACGATTTTGCAGCGACCAGGTGGCTCATTAAACAATCCATTCGCCTACCACATCCTCATTTCGACTTTTACATTCATCGTTTTGCGCAAGCCAAGCGGATCGCCCCTTATCATTCTCACTTGGCAGCGTCGTACCATAAGCAAGTAGGCCATTGATTCCGCTTGCTAGACCACAAACTTTGCTCGCGTGCCAATTTTTTCGCGACTCAGCGGCCACGACGCACGGAAACCAACGGAGACAAGCGATTCATTTTTGGCGATCCAGAATTTGCAGCCCCTCATCTCTTTGCTGTGCCGGGCATGCCGTTGTAATCCGTCCCCGAGAATCGCGTTGCCTACTTTCTACAACGGTCTCTCTTCGACTTTTTGATCGATGGGCCTGATCCTCCGCTATTTTGCGTTGTCGACGACAGCGTTTAATGGCGCGAATGGGTTCATTGAAGAAATCCTAAACCAAGCCTTCGGCGGCGATGGCGGCGGCTTCCACCAATTTCATATGGTACATCAACTGATCAAATCTTCCTTTCATCCATTTCCATGCGATTTCTCGATTGATTTTTCGAAACGAAACTCGATTTCGTCTGACTAAAACAACAAACAGGGTGGCGGGCAGCACATCCACATTGGCGGTCATCCCGGCCACCGTCGGCAGCGGCCACAGGAGACCAAGTTTCCCTCCGGCATCGAGGAGAAGATCGGCAAGGAGTTTAATTGGTTGAAGGGCACGGAGTGGTACTGGAACCGGTGGGGGAACGTGAAGTTCAACAAGGACGGCTCCTTCGAGGCCCCCACGCAGTCCTGCCACATGGCGCCCGGCCAGTGCCGGTGGGCGGCCTACGAGCACCAGGGCGCGGCGAAGATTTTCATCCTCTGGGGCGGCGACGGGCTGCACACAATGCGGGTGCACGGAGACATGCCCACCACACAGGACCCAGACGTGCTGATGAGCATCGAGCTGGTGGGCCACCGGGCTCTGGACAATCGAGAACCAAGCCAGCGAAAAGAAAAGGCGAGCGCCGTCTTCGACAAAGTCTTCGACCACAGCGCCTTCAAAGACTCGCAAGACCTCTACGAAGTACTATACTATAAATACAGGATTGGCTAGATCGAGGGCTGACATAGTTGCACTTGCCGATGCGCAGGCATATTCAGACGCCACACCAAATACAACAATTTCCTAGCCGCAACATTCTCTTTCTCGCACTCGCAAAAAAAAAATGAATGATTTCTTCAATCTCGCATCATCTTGAACTGGCCTCATAAAAAACTCAGCTCCTGGGTCTGCACGAGAAGCACGAGCGGGGCGAGGACATTAGTCCCGCCGAGATCAAGAAGGCTTACCGCAAACTGTCCCTGAAGTACCATCCGGACAAGAACACGGATCCGAGCATCATCGCGATGTACCAGGAGATGACTGCCGCCTACGAGGTGCTGTCGGACCCCGCGAAGCGAGCCAGGTACGACTGCTGCGGCATGGAGGGTGTGAAGGAGCAGATGCCGTCAGGGAAGGACTTCCAGATGCTGGCCGGGGTCACCCTGGAGGAGCTGTACACCGGGGTGAAGCGACGGGACAACGTTCGCAGACGGGTGATCTGCCGGGTGTGCAGAAACGACCCAAGCCACGAAAAGTGCAGAAGCTGCGGAAAGTGCCCGAACGAAATCAAAATGGTGCAGCAGCAAATCGGCCCGGGAATGGTCATCCAACAGCAACAAGAAGTGCCAAGCAAAGACAAATGCAAACAGGTAGCTGCTTTCTCTTTACAAACATACTTTATCAACAAGACGCGTTTACACCTGTATTTCCAGCAGGGGGACCTGGAATGTGCTGCATCTGAATGTTTGTTTCCTTCAACGGTTCACAGGAAAACGCGAATCTCCACACCGAGATCGAGCGAGGCATGAAGGATGGAGACCGGATCACTTTCTCGCATATGGCCGAGCAGTCCCCGGGGCAGCTGCCGGGGGACGTCATTATGGTGCTGCAGCAGCAACCCCACTCCCGCTTCGAGCGAAAGGGTCACAACCTCCACATCTCCACCAAAATCAACCTCAAGGAGGCGCTGCTCGGATTTAAGGTACTCAGTGTTTAGATAGTAGCTTTGCTATTAGGCAGAGGAAAGGCGCCCTGCCCTTACGAAGCACCACGACCCTCGCAGATCATTTGTGAAAAAGACTCTCAGAAACACTGAAATTTTCAGCCTGAAAAAACAAAAACCGAAGTACTTCGCCTTTTCGACCATAGAATCCATCGTCACCCGACTCAACACAACAGCGCAACATCCAGCATCTGGACGGCCACGTGGTGAAGTTTGAGACGACGGATCCCACGGCTCCATTCCAGGTGTTTAAGGTTAGGAATGAGGGGATGCCGCACAAGGATGACCCCACGCAGTTCGGGCACCTATTCCTGAAGGTAGAGGTCGAGGTACCGAAGCGACTCACGCAAAAACAGAAGGAGCTCGTCGCGCAGATGTTTGCGGAAGAAAGAAGAACAAGGGAAGAATTGTGATCGATTGAAGGGGGCACTACCACTTCTCTTATACTGAGTGAGCCCGAGGACTTCTTGGAAGCACTCTTTGACTGCCCGGGCCCAGGTAGGTTTTCGCAGCTAAGCCTTAGCACAGGGCTTTCTTCATATTCATTTTCATATTGCCGAAGAGTAGAATAAAGACGATTGATTCGCAAGGAGTGCGAAGCTTCAAAAGATTACGATTTCCAGCGAGGGTAGAAACCATTGATACGCCCGATTCGCCGCTTGAGTCCGGCTGAAAGGACCGCTCGTCAAGGAAAAGAACCGAAGCGTGCAGACGCGTTGGGGGAGCGAAAGGCGCCCCACTTGATGTGTGGAGAGGCTGTCTACTTCAGCACCGTGTTCGTCATCGGTGGATGAAATCACTTGCGCCCGAGCCTCGGATGGTAACTCTGAATGGAGGTGACCGGCGCACCTAAAAATGATAGTGTGATTGTTTGCTAGATGATAATAAATTAGCAGCGTACAACGCGCCTTACTCTGTTTGTACTCAGAGTAACAAGTAGAACGCAGTTGCGCATGAAAATGAAGGATGTTTTCCGCTTCGTCCTCGTTGCTGCGTTTCAACATCAACACAAACACCCGCACGGGTCACAGTCCGTTGGTGACCAGCGAGTCACACCGCCGCTTGAAGGTGTGACCCGCTGCGTTTGGAGTTCAGGCGGGCCCTACTATTCCTACCGCGACTTTTTTGTTTCCTGGGACGTTCGAAAGTCCGGCGCCTACGGCTGGGTCGCGCCGATAGCTCTTCAAACTCGCGCCAGTGGCAGCGACGACCATGATATAGCATCGACGTTCGCGCTGATCGACGACTGGGGGGGCGAGTATCGGTCGCGTCGACTGCCGCTTTTCGCTCCGAGTCTCGAGGTCGGCTTCGCAACGGTGCTGGATGGCGAGGTTGAAGTAGCTGCGTTCTGTGGCGAGGTTGATGGCGCCGACGTCGTGGGCAACGACGAAACGCGCCTTCGGGCGGCAAAAGCGTGGCAGACCGTGCGACTTCCGGTGGCATCAGGGTCACCGGATATTGGGGATGAAAACAGCAGTGCCGCCGTCTCAGGTGCCCCTTGTCCGCTCTCCCGGTGGCGGTGGTACGCCCGAAGTCTCGTCGGCACGCGAGTCTCGACTGATGTGCGTGCGTCGACAACTTGCTGCGTGCAGCACATGAGGTCAACCCCGCCAAAGGAGCGCACAAAGTCAAGCTCAGCGTCCACCTCTTCCGGAAGCGAGCACTACGTTCGTAATGCCTTTGTGCTCACGGAGTATTGTGTGGAGATAATGCGACCACCGAGTGGTAGGGGCCATGCCCATGGCCAAGGCAAAAAGGGCGGCGGTGGGGTCCCGGGCTGGTACGTGAATTCGACGCGGGCGGAGATTTCCGCCTCGATCAAGCAAGATTGCTTCGAAAAGCAGGAAGTAGTGGACTTTCGGAGCCGCGACTTCGTGCGCGCGCACGCAGCGACAAACGAAACAGCGTGGCAGTACTGGGCGCAACAGACCACGCCAGGAACGGCGTCTGGAGCAGTAGAGAACGTGCTGCGAGTGCATGACGTCGGGGAGATAAACGAGTCGAGGCAAAAACACCCGCAGAGCCGTTCAAGTTCAGCTTTTTTCGTAGCGCCATGGATTGAATCGTACCCGGAGGGTTACGTGGCACGCGCAGAGATGGATGCTAGCCCAGAAATTTTGTTGTACAGCTGAGACGGGAACTCTCTCGGCGTCGCGGCTCTAAAGTGCAATGAGAACTACAGGAAAATAAAGGCCATGGCGGAGGTGGAGGCGCCGCAGCTGAGTGCGAGGGGTATCAGACTAATTGTCGCGAGGCTTGGCCGCCCTGGTTCGCTCGCAGAGCGTCGGGGTGCGCTGCTACCGCAGCGCAGGCGGAAGAGTTTGAAGCTCACCCCAACGTGATGACGTTGCCCCCCCCCGCAGCTTTTCCGTGCCGCCGTCAACAGAAGCGAGTGGCTGCGCAGGCCGCTGCTAACCAACAAGGAGACACCTAGCAACGCCATTCTGCTGATTGTCAGTCATGACGCGGCAGCGTCGCAGTTCGTCAATTGGGCAGGCGCGCAGGCGTTGCCGCCTGTCAAAAGTTTGCGGCGCAGCCTTTCCAGCTTCCCGGCTGAAAGCCGTGAGGAGTTGAGGAATTTCGCCGCGACTGCATCTGGCAGCGCTCGCGCGACCGCGCCGCGCCGGGCTTCGCGGAGCTTCCGCGCGGCGCGCGTGCGCACACGCGCCGACTCATTTCCGTCCTCCACTTACAGGGCATTTGGAATTGCATCGCGAGGAGCCGGCAACGTGTTCGCGAGGTTGTGGCTTTTTTCCTGCACGAAATACGAAAGGCGTATGGCTGTAGCGACTCGATTGCGCGGAAGTCGAAGAGTTGCGGCTCGCATCTCGTTCTGATTTATCTCATACGATATGAACGTCGAGAGAAATGGCACCGGAAATAGATATACTTAGAATCTTGTAGCCGGACGTGTGTGGCGAGCTGAGGTAGTAATTAGCATTTTATCTAAGCGAGCAGGGCGCGTTTCCGGAACAGGTGGAAAGGCAAATAAATGACCGTGCCGCCAGCTCTCGCCTTGCCCTTTGCGGACCTTACCCCCGTCGAGGCTGAATCGGGGGTGCGAAAGAGCGCGACGTCAAGTGTCACCCAGAAGGTCAGCGTCAGCTTTACTAGGCGCAACGAGGGGCAAACGTGCAACCGCGACGCCCTCCACATCTTGGACGCCAAGCTCGCCGAGGGTCGCGACGCGTGGTCGCGCGGCGCGGTGCGGCTTGCCGCGCGTTGCTGGCGCGAGGGCGTGGTGGCCGCGGCGGAGGTGGACATCAGGTCGAGGAGCCAGTTCGACGCGCGGGAGCGGAAACTCGCGCTCTTGAAGCTGAATCTGCTCTCGGCCTGCTTGCGGCTGGGTGAATTCGAGGCCTGCTTCGCGCCGTGCCAAGTTGAACCAGGAGGACCGCGCGAGGAGGGGTCGCAGCTGCGGGACGACGAGTGGGAGATGCTGACGCCAGCTAGGATCGACGACGAGTACCTGGAAAACGACGAACAGGTGGGCAAGAAGTACTTCCGGCTGTTCGAGGCACACTGCGGGCTGGGGCATGCGGCGTTGTGCCGAGCGGTGCTGGACAGCCTGTTGTCAACAGCGGCGCAGCTGGAAGGAGGCGAAGGCGACTCGGGGCGAGACCGAGTGAAGACGCTGCTTGCCGCCGCGTCGCCGGAGGCCCCGGAGGCGAAAAAGATTTTGGCGGGCATGCTGGATTACAGCAGTAGTAGGAATTACGCGACCACTGCGTCTTCGTCTACGGGTACCTCTACTAGTACCTGCTCTATCTCATCTAGATCTACCACGACTACCTCGGGGGCGAGCGCGACGTGTAAGAAAAGGCACTACCTCTATTCCGCTCTGTACAGAAAGTACCAGCACGAGCGGTCACGGGCCCGGGCGATTCGCGAGTACCTGAAAAATAACGCGCTTGGACACGATGAGGCAGAGGCAGACGCGGGCGGGGGCTCGACGACGGTGGACGGGGAGCAACGTGACGTGAAAGGCCCCGCAGAGCAGGATGTTGTACTAGGGCAGCAAAAGGGTAGCCGCGGCAGGCTCAGGCGGTCCTCCTCGGATAGGGATTCGGACCTTCCACTGCAGCTCCGGGCTGCGGAGCCCGCCGACGTGAAAAGGCTTGCTGCGCAGCTCGACACTGCGCTCGCGGAGTGGGCCGAGGATGGGAAGAGAGCGCAGATCTTCGTGGCTCTGCCGAGGAACCTCGGGCTGCTGGCGGCCCTCATCCACGGGACTCGCCCGCTGCTGTGGCTCGAGGAGGTGCAGGCCAAAGTGCCGCAAAAGCTGGACCAGGTGCAGGACTTGATCCGAAAAACGGTGGACGCGAGCACAGACTTCCGGCTGCACCAACTGAGCGCGGACGACGCGTGCCTGTGCGGAAATTGGAACTGCGAGGTGGTGGAGCGGAAGGGCAGCAAATCGGGCTTTGGCTTCAGCTTCGCCCCGCGGGCCGCCGTGCACGTGGGACCGGCGCCGGCGGGCGCTGCAGGAAATACAATAAATGAAGAGGAGTTGGTGAAAATATGTACCGAAGAGGCCGTGAATGAAGATGACACTGCGCCCTCGGTCTGCAGCGGCGGCACCTCCAACGAAAATGCGGCAGCAGGCGGTGGAAAAACCAGTGTCCGCAGATGGACTTCAACACGTGAAAACCAAATCAATGAGATGGATTGAGTCATGCTGGAAAGCCACAGTGTAAGAAGTGCTGGCTGCTCTTTGAGTCAAACTCAAACCCACGACCATAGCCGTGTTCCGCTTGGCTTTGGTTGAAATCACCGTGTACGACGATTCGTTCCTTTAGTTGGAGACTTAGCTCCTCCGCTTGGCTTTGTTTGAAACCCCCGTGTATACCCTAGTTCCTGTAGTCTTAGACTTCGTCAGCGCTTCCCTCCGGCTGCTGCGTTACGTACCTTTCCATCGAAAATAAATAATTTTTCTGATCTTCTGCAGCGCGGCATGGTGCGACGATTGATGCGGATCCCTATCCGGTTTCTACATAAGTGCACACAGATTCCTATTTTGTTTCATGCTACAACTAACTTACTATACGCGCTCGCTACTGAACATTTATTCTGAGGACCAGGGCGTCGAGATCGAGTAGTTTCCCGAGTTGTGCTCTGCCTCTACTTTTTTTCCTAGCCGTATTTGATGAATTTGAAATTGAATCCGCTGACGCAGCTGTAGCCCTGCACTTCTAAAATGTCGAAGAAGATCGGCGGCGTGCGCGACCGGGCCCAGGTCAAGAGCTGGCTGCGGGACGCGGAAAAGGTTCGCGGCTCGATTGAGTGGACGACGCCGACTATGGGTGTCGAACAGTTTCGCTGCCCGGATTACGTTCTGGATTACTACCCCAATCCGCAGAAGCGTGGCGTGAAGTTTTCCGGGGCGAAGGGCGCCGAGGCCGGGCAGCGCTTTCAAAGCTTTTTGAGCAGTGGGAGCGGAAGCGCCGTAGGAGCCCGGGGGGGTGCTGTGGTGCCGCCCCCGAGCAACGGTTCTGGGAACACGCTAACGGGCGCCGCCAATCATGTGGCCGCCCAGCAAGCGCAGCAAGCGGACTTTCACCTCCCTCGGCCTGTTTCCTCCGGTGCACCATTCGGGGCTGTGGCAGCCGGGGTGGCGCACCAATTCTGTTCATCCGGGTTCTCTTCCGCCTCCGCGCAGCTGCCACAACCATTGTTCGGGACCAGCAACAACGGCGCACTGCTGCAAAAGCGGTCTCGCGTTGCCGCAGCCTCGGAAAGAGCTGGGGATCTTGCGGAACCGGGAGGCGACGAGGTGCTCAGGGGCGGCATTTACAGTGGGCTCACGTTTCGGACGGTGAAGGAGCTATATCCCGACTACGCGGAATGGCTTTGCGGGGAGCAGGCGGAGCGATTGAAGGCCTACCTGCGCGCTGGGACCGGGATCGGATCAGCAACATCGTCCAACGCGCTGGCCTCGTCGTCGTCCGCGGCAAGCGCAAGCCCAAGTCCCGCGGCGAAGCGACAGCGCCTCGCCCCCGCAGATGAAGGCAGCGCTTTCGGCACCGGCTTCACAGCCGCGGCGCCATTCGGTGGGGCGCCGTTTACCGCACACAACCCCTCGATCGACCAAGAGGACCCTCGAGGACAGCGCTTTCCGACGCTCGACGAGGTGTACTACGACCTGTATCTGTACTTCGATGGGGCCTGCCCGAATAACCAGCTCGCAAATGCGAGCCGCCGGGCCGGGTTCGGGGTCGCCGTTTACGCGAACGTGACCCGGAAACCGGACCGTGCGATAGCCTCCGCGCGGGAGCTGGAGCTGCTAGCCGAGGTAGCGGGGCCCGTTGCCGACGAGCAGCGCCACGGGGAGGCGTTCTGGCTTGGTGCGGAGATGCAGACGAACAACACGGGCGAGCTGAGCGGTTTCATCGAAGCGCTGCTCTTCCTGCACGAGATGGAGGGCAAACTCCGGCAGAGGCTACTGGCGGGG
>RXOD01006297.1:0-10747 GCA_005223375.1 Amoebophrya sp. AT5.2
GCGAAGACAGGAGCGGAGGTTTCGCCGGAGCCGGAGGGCGATAAAGGCGGCGCTGAGCGGACCTTAGCGAAGAGAAAGGCGAAAGCGAAAGTAAAATCCGCAGAAGCTGGCGCGTCTCCAGATGATGGTAAAAACATGCCGGCTGTCGCTGTGGATGGACCCGCAGCGAAGGCAGGAACGGAGGTTTCCGCGGAGCCGGAGGGCGATAAAGACGGAGCTGGGCAGACCGTAGCGAAGAGAAAGGCGAAAGCGAAATCCGCAGAAGCTGGCGCGTCTCCAGATGATGGTAAAAGTGTGCCGGCTGTCGCTGTGGATGGACCCGCAGCGAAAACTGGAGCGGAGGTTTCACCGGAGCCGGAGGGCACTAAAGGCGGCGCTGAGCAGGCCGTGGCGAAGAAGAAGGCGACAGCGAAAGTAAAATCCGCAAACGCTGGCGCGTCTCCAGTTGATTTCGACTTCGTTATGAAGAATGTGGCGGGTCTCCTGGGTCTCGCTGTGGGTGGTCCCGCAGCGAAGACAGGAGCGGTCGATCCGCAGCCGGAGGGCGATAAAGACGGCACTGAGCAGAAGAGCAAAGGACGTGCTGCCGAAGTGACGGCGAATCGGCCGGCCGACGACGCCGAGATGAATCACATCCTGTCCCACCACTTCCATCAGATTGATTTCCGAAAAGACGCGCAGGCCTACGCGAGTCGGAACCTCGCGGAAGTAGCACGGTTTAGAGCGATTCGCGAAGAATTCTACCACTACGTAGGAACAGACGGAGAAACAGATATGGGCCGGGCCGTGCGGGAAACGATGGAGAGCCTGGGACTGCTGAAGGCAAAAGGAACGACACAGAGCAGTGCTAAAAAGGACTCGACAGCAGCGAACAAAAATGCGGTGCCCGTATCGACACCGGCGAAAGACGCGGCAGCCGCGAATTCTGCAGCGGCCGCGAACGGCGCACCAAGTGCAAAAGATACTGCGCCAGCGGCGAAACCGTCGCCAGTCGCAGAGCAGCCGGTGGCTGGTGCTGGGGCGGCGAAACAACCGGTAGCCGCGAAGCCTCCAACAACCACCGCGAAATCGCCGTTGGAAAGAAAATCAGGCGGCGCGAACAAGCAGGTGTCTGGTGCTGTTGCGAAGCAACCGGGAGCTCCCAGCACGCAACCTGCAGGCTCCGTGAAGCCGTCGACTCCCGCGAAACAACCGCCTCCCGCGAAGCAGCCACCCCTTGCAAAGCAACCAATTTCCGCCAAGTCACCGCCTCCCGCGAAGCAACCGCCTCCTCTTCCGAAAAATGCAGACGCATCACAAAAATCAATATTCTCGCCGAAGCCGCGGCCAGCGGCGACCGGCGCAACACCGAGTAAAGGGCCAAACTTTGCGTCCACGGGTGGGAGTATGAAGGCTGCTCCGAAACCGGCTGTAGCTATTTCACCGAAGGTCGACTCGGCAGGCGCGAGCACGCGAACAGATAAAGGGCCAAACTTCGCGTAAGAAAGTAGCTTCATAGTAGAGAAGCACGTTGCAGCTTTTTCGTTATAGAGGCTCCCGTTCGTTGCGAATTTAATTCACTGATCGACATTGCCGAACCGCTATTGCCATGCGACAAATCAACGTAGGTGTTCGCTTTCTTAATTTCAAACCTGCCGTCGACATCGTGACGCTTGACCTTGATCAATCTGTTTCATGGTTCCGGACTTCAGGACTCCTCAATCTTTCAACGTGAAGGAAGTCGGTTTCCCGCAGCCACTACGAGATGATTGGTACCACAATCGCAGAAGAAAAAAAAAGCACACTTATGTAGAGCACTCGACTGAGATGTACGAAAGCTTCCGTAGGAGAGTAGAAACATGCGTTAGCGTTCTTACATTTTGTTCTTTTCCTTCGGATGAACTTTAGACGCACCTAGTTTCTACTACTACACCTGAAATATTTGAGTACTAGCAGTAGAACATTTAATGTTCTTCAGATGACTGACGTTTTCGCGTTTGTGGAGAAGCTCGTGAGCGACACCGAGGGACTGAAGAGCATTGCCGTCGCGGACCGAGATGGCGTCGCCGTCCTGCGCGCCCCGGCCAGCGCCGACATGCAGCCACAAGACATGCAGAGTGAGCAGATCCTCACCACCATCTTCTCACTCACGACCGACCAGACGACTAAAGTCAGACTCCTCGGTACGCAAAATAAGTACTTATTTTCGATTGCTTGTAGTTGAACGTGCACTCCTGTTCTCGCATTTTCTCTTCCTGCGCATTGGCTGTGCTCACGGTATCATCTCATGCACATGTTGCAATTACAGGTCAGTGTCAGAGTATTTGCTTGGTACACGAGGATGCGGTCGTGCTCCAGGGAAACTTCGGGCCACTGGTGATTACGCTGCAGGCCGAAAAAAGTGCAAACGTAACGAAGCTGGGCGGCGTGTTGGAACTCCTGAAACAGGTCCTGGCGCCGACAAAAGATGTAGTGTCACGAGAAATCGACAACTGGTAGAAATCATGCATGGTCTAGATGCCCTCGTACGGCGGGAAACGTTTTGACGTTTTGCGTGCTCATTCCGATGAACGAAAGGCATCCTCTTTTCGCGTAACATCGCGCACGTCATTCTCATTTCGGCGCATAAGCTGCACACGTGTTCTTTCTGCCTGCTTCGCGCTCCTGCTATTCGTGTGATTGATTCGTCGTTTCATTTTCGTGGCAGCGTCGCCTTCGTTAATATCTTTGCTTTTTCGGTAAAATCCTAATCCACCTGTAGCATGGGAACGTCGAGGAACGTAGTCGAAGCTGTGATTGCCGGAGCACGGCCTCCGGGTGCTAGCGCTGGCTCATCCGTTTTGCGAAACGCAAACGCCAAGTTAAAGAGCAATCCTGTTCTTGAAATAGTGCACGTCAATTGCCACTCATCGGCATCGGTGGGAAGTTTTACTGCAATCAGAAAAGCCT
The DNA here is from genome assembly GCA_005223375.1 of Amoebophrya sp. AT5.2. Taxonomy (NCBI): domain Eukaryota; class Dinophyceae; order Syndiniales; family Amoebophryaceae; genus Amoebophrya; species Amoebophrya sp. AT5.2. Next base: position 2,929 of record RXOD01006297.1, read on the forward strand.
GTCCACCGCACGATGTTCGCGGCCCGCACTTCGTCTCGCGATGCCTGCAGAGACGTTATTTCTCCAGCGCAGGTTCGCCGACTGTTCCGGCGTTCAATTGCTACACGGTGCTGCAGGTATCTCCGTCCGCCTCGACCGCCGAGATTAAACGGTCCTATCTAGAGCTTGCCAAGAAGCACCACCCGGACTGTGGCGGCGACGCGGAAAGGTTTCGCAAGATCTCGGAAGCGTACGAAGTGCTGACCAAGAACCGGGCAGCGCACGATCGGACGCACGTGCAGAAACCATCGTCAGCGAGGAGCCCGGGCGGAAGTTCGTCTTCTTCTACTGCCTCGTCGTCTACTTCGAATGGTAGGGGTAAAGGGCCTGGGTTCGCAACGCGGCCGTCGTCCTTCTACGGCTACGACTACGATTACGGTGATGGCGGCGGCGCGTACAGCGGAGGCTTCAGCGCGTATGATCACGCGGACTTCGGAGACGGATTTGCGCATGAATTTGATGACGACCACGGCAATGTGTGGGAGCACTTCCGGCAGTACAACGTTGGAGGGAAGAATTTCGGCAGTTCGTTTCGGGGAAGCAGTAGCAAAACGAGTTACCGCGAACGGGCGGGGCCTGGTGAAAGATCGTCAGCGGGCGGCAACAATACTTCGTTCGGGCGGCGGCAGAAGCGGGGGACCGCCTCGCCAACCTGGGGCGACTTCGACATTCCAGACGACGAGGAGTGGGCAACGTACCACAATGAGCACGAGGAGGCGTTTCAAGCATTTGTGGAGGAGGAGAAGGCGCGAAGAAAGGCACGCCGCCAAGCGAAAGAGGAACGGCGGCGACTGCGGAGGGAGCGCGAAACGGCCGCTGAGAAAGCGTTCTACGAGAAATACTACGGGAAGAACTGGAGCCGGGACGAAAACCAACATAGTGCAGGAACGAACAAACGCTCTAGCCCAAAGAGTCCGTCCTCAGCGGCGGCGGGTCGAGGAGAAACTTCAGAGCCGGGCCGCGAAGACCCGCAGCGCAATGTCAGAGGGAGAAGATCTTCGTCGACTACTAGTACCAATAGCAAAAGCAATAGCAGCCGCAGCGGTGGGAGCAGGAGCAACGAAGAGGACGCACAAAGCACGGGGACGAAGAATGAAGAGAAGAGAGCGCCTGAAAAGAGAGCAACAAGCGCGGGACCCGACAGCGCCAGGCTCCTACGCGTTGTATCCGTTGACTTTCCAAGAATCGCAGGCGTGTACGTCCGACTGACGCAATTTTCTGCTTCTTCCAAAAATTGCGTGGGATCCCACGATGTTTTCGAGCGTCTTCCCTGCTTTCGCTCAGCCTTGGAAGCAATTACCGTGTCCCCTGCGAGCGGGTATTCGACTCTCGAGCCGAACCTCGAATTTCAACCCTGCTTCTTCTGCCGGGCGCCAAGTGGGGAGTCCTATTTTTCCGAGACGCTGCTACACCATAATTTCGAATCCGATCGCGATCCAGTACAGCTACAGTCGCAGGAAGCGGCGGATGGTCGGGTTTCCGAGGAGACGAACGGTAACGGCGCCTGTGAGGCCTACGTCCGGTCTTTGCTGTTCGGCACAGAAATTCGGAACAAGAACAACGTTCTTGTTCGGCGTGCAGACATTGGCAAGCTTGTGGAGATCGACAAGAACGGCCTTGCTACAGCGGTCGCAGCCGGCGTTCCACGGCTAATCCCAGTGGTCATCGAGATCGAGGACGAAACTGCGTTTTCGTCGCAGACTTCGGATCCGAAAACGTGGCCTGTCTCTGCACTCGATTTCTTCCTGCGGAGCAGGGGAGTAATCAGCGAAACTGCGAGACTGTCAACACAAGAGGAGTACGTTGGAATGGTATCAACAGTTCTTGCAAGTACCGCGCGAACGGCCGCAGAGAAAGATGATGCGTCAGCCAAGGCGAGCACGGTGTTCCACCGGTGTAGGAGCGACGAACCCGATGAAGGCGAGAATGAGGCTGCCGATGAAGCAGGCGACGATGCTGACGATTACCGCAGTGAGAGGTTTTTCGACACCAGCCATTGGGATGCGGACCATTCGTTTTGCGCCGACGAGTCGGCGAGAGGTGACGGCGACAGCAGGAATTCCCGCGAGGCTGACGAAGAGGGGCAATGCAGTCAGCGAGCGTCTCATCCGAGATCAACAAAAAATAACGACAGCGCGCGACGACAGAAAAGCGGGCGCAGCGCTGATAAATCGAAGAAAAGCAAGGGCGAAAATCCAAAAAGCGACAAGCCGAAACACCGAAATCAAGGCTCTGCCGCTCCGTTGAAATCGAGAAACCAAGTAGACGCTCGATGGCAGCGGTTTTCGGGCCACAGAGGTTTTGGCGGATGCGGGGATGATTTTTACGTCGTTGATCCGTACACGGGTGACCGACGGAGAAAGCGTCGCAATCCAATGGTGGTTGTGCCGCGGCAGAAAGAAAGAAAAGGATCGAGACGCCGCGGAAACTGGGACTACTACTTTTGAAGCAGCCTTTGCTTCATCTGCTTCTCATTTATCTCCGTTGCTACGTGGACTACTGTAAGGATTGTGCCCGCATATATATCGATCGGCTTCGGCTCTCCGTCGAGAACATGAGACGAACTAGTCGCAGGGTAGTTTGTGTTCGCGATCGCGTTTTGCGTTTTGATTCTAAACTTCAAGTTTCGGTGTCTGTGTTTTTGTTGCCTGGCCTGCGAGCTCGTACGTCACTTCTTGTAGCGTGGATTCAATCCATCGGTATTTTCTTTCTCGCTGCAGCCCCAATATGTTCCCATCCGTGACGGTGACTGCCAATTTAGCGTTGAGTCGTGGAGCCGTAAGATGCAAGAGACTGCAACTTTCGTGACGCAGAAAACTACGTACGTTGACGTTGGTTCTTCGTTGTCGTCCACCACTCCGTGCGGACCATTGCTTCGTGCGCTTGTTTGTTTTCCCACAGAAAATTTTGAAAAACAGGATCCCCCCACGGAAAGACTACCTACTCACTTCTACCCATTCTTTTTCTTGGTTTGAAAGGAGTTTCCCACATACTATCGATTTGCAGGCTGTAGATACTACGCTTGATGTCTTCACTCGCTCCAAAATTGATGACTTTCTTTTTGAACAACAGCGAGTCCAGGTAGTGGCGCCGGCCAGCCCTCGACCATGCCGCCCGGCAAGGAGGAGGAGGCTGGTTCCGGGGAGGATCTCCAGTCCAGTCACAATGAGGAAGACATGGACGTGCCCGCAGAGGATCATGTTTCGCAGGTCAACCGGACGGTCGAAAGAAAGACAGACGCTGGCGGCGGCGAAGATGGCCAAAAAAATGGTGCGAAGGCGGCACCAGAAAAGCCAGCCCTGCCGGCAGCTGCGCGGAAAAAGCCAGAGCTGGCAGTGCGGACGGGGACGGCCGACCTTGACGATACGAAGAGCATCGCGAGCAGCGGAGTAGGAGCAAAAAACGCGGGTCCGTTGCCTGCAAGACCACCACCGAAGCGGAAGTCGGCGCCAAGCAGAAAATCGGGTGTTGCCACTTCATCTGCCGGTGCGGGCGTCGGCGTGGCCACGGCAGCCACGGTAGACCGTGCAAGTGCGGTGACCTCGGAAGATCCTGCTCCCGCTCCGCAGCCATCGCTCAATGAACAGCCTGCAGCACCACTGGAGACCTCAGTAGTTGCTGCCGCGCCCACCTCTTCCGATGCCGCGGCCGCTCCTGCGCGACGTCCCGGGAGACCGGCTGTGAAGGCCTCGCACCAACTTCAAGCTCAAGTAGAAGCAGTTGCGTCGAACACAAAGGCGGATCCGGAGACCTCTAATGAAAAAAAGGCAGAAGCGGAGCCGGGCGCCACGGTCGCAGCGGAATCGCTGCAGGATCAGCCCGTGCGAAAAAGCACTGTGATCGACTTTGAAGAGATGGCGCGGGCGATAAACGAAGAAGAGGAGGCGGAGGCTTCGAGAGCAAGGACTGAGCAAACGCGGGTGGAAGAAACGGAGGAGAATTCTCCGGCGCGGGCGGTGAAGCGGCCGGGCGCGAAGCCGAAATCGTCACCAAGTCGCCCGGGGAAAGTGGAGCTAAAGGACCAGCCGACGAAGCGGTCGAGCGTGGTGGATTTGGGGCAGGCCATCGAGAGCCTGGAAGATGACCACCCGCAGGCAGGTGGGGACGCACCGAAGCAGGAGGGCGACGACCTGATGGAGCTTGCGAAGTCGATTCGCGAACCGTCTAAAGAAAAAGCCGGAAGCAATACAGCAAGTCCGACCGCTGGCACGGCCGCCGCGGGAAGCGAATCTAAAACGAGTAAGCGCCCATCAGCGAAGCCAGCGGCGCGGCCGACGGCGCCGGTTGCTCCCGCCGCAGCAGCGCCAGCCGAGCCCGGGGGTGCATCTCCAATCGCCACCAAGCCGAAACCGCCGTTTCGGGCCCTGTCCCGCGCTAAAACTATGCCGACCTCCGGTGGCGGCAGGCGACGGTCCAACAGCATCGTGGGTGGACAAGCACAAGGAGCAGCAGAACAGCCCTTAGGGGACGACGTCGAGGGTGAGGACAATTTTTCCGGCTCGGACTCTGCTTCGGATGCGGCGGACGATTTCCGCAAGCTCGCCCGCGACGCGGACCCTGACCGGACCAAGCAGGACCTGCAGACGTTTCAGAAAAAGGCGCAACAGATGGCGCCGCTGGATATGGACGCGCAGAACATTCTGTTCGGGGACTCCGCACACGAACGGGAGTTCAACGAAATCTTCCAAGCCGCGCAAGAGAGGCACAAGACGGCGCTGCGCGAGAAAAAGCTGTTTCTGAAGGAGTGGGAGGACGTGCAGCTCTCCAGCGGCGGAAACAAGCCGCTTCTGGACCTGTTGGAAATGGAAGCGCTGTTCGAGCCACGGGTTGAAGATTTCCCGAAGGAGGACCCGGTGGAAAGGTGTACGATCGAACACGGGAAACAAATGTACACGAAGAAAAAGTGGTTCGGCCTGGTGAAGAAAGAAAAAGAAAAACACAACGAGCACGCACTGATGGCGGCAGAAGGAACGCCGCTACTGCAGAAAAATGAAGGACTGCGGGTACTTTTACAATTTTTACACTGACGTACTTAAGGGTAGGATCTCACTCGCAGCGTTTTGAATGTGTCCGAAAAATATCTTCATCACTGTTCAACTTTTCAAACAGGGCGACGTCCCCGGTTACTTCCTTTCCGAGTTCGCTGCCGACTTCGCAGCCCGCATCGACGATCTGAAGGGCACGGGGCCCGACCGGAATGCGACGCGCCGCTACGCGTTGGACGTTATGGGGAAGTGCTTTAAAGTGGTTAAGGTCCAACTTGGCGGCGAGAACTACAAGCGCTACTTGCAGTTTCGCGAGAAGGACTTCACCTTTTTGAAAAACCGGCCGCAGGATTCCGAAGAGACCGAGTGGCGCGTCGTGCCGTACAAGCAGATGCGGGAAATATATGTCTTCCCCCAGGGCGAGCGCAACTCGCACGACGCAGCGCAGCCGACGGCGTGGCGGTGCCTTTACATCGAGATTTCCGCCGATGGCGAGCAGGTCGAGGAAAACAGGTCGCCGAGCAAGGACAACGCGGCACCAGCATCTTCGTCCGCTGGTGGGCCTGCAGCGACCACTCCCAACGCGCGATCGTCCTCGGGTAGTTCTTCTCCGGCTAAGAACAGCTCTGGAGGCAGCACTTCCGCCGAGCAGCAACCGCCCGGCATTTTCGTGTGTTTCGCGACCGTACGGGACTGCGAAGTGGCTGCTTCCGCTTTGGTCTGGCTCAACAAGGTCGGCAGCGACGAAAAGTCCGCCGGCGCCAACGCCGTCCTGTCGCTCCTCAACAGCACCAACACCTCCCCAAGCGCGAAGCTGAAAGTGATCAAGGGCGCCGATTTGCGGCGGGAGCGGCCGCGAAAGCTGATGCGCGAGGGCTTCGGGCGCAAGCTGTACGCGGACATGACCCACTACTGCGGCGAAATCTCGGCCGAGGCCAAGCGGCACGGCCGCGGCGTAATGTACAGCGAAACCTGCGTTACCACTGGCTACTGGGATAACGACCTTCAGACCGGCCCCGGCACCGAACTGCACCTGGACGGAACCAGTTTTACCGGGATGTACAGCGAAGACCGGCGCAATGGCTACGGAATGATGCAGTGGGACGGCGGCGCCGAGTACCAGGGGGTGTTTGTTGCCGGAAAGGCGCACGGTGCGGGGATTTTGATCCGCTCGGACAAGAGCTACTACGTGGGACAGTTCGAGGCCGACACCATGCACGGCCAGGGCGAGATGATTTGGGGCGACGGCACAAAGTATGTCGGGCAGTTTAGCGGGAATAAGAGGCACGGCGTTGGGATCATGGCGTGGGCGTCGGAAAAAAACACGGCTGTACCAGAGAAAAAGGCGGCAGACGAAGACGAGGAGCCGAAGTGGTCGCGGTACTACGGAGAATGGGTGCGGGGAAAACAAGAGGGGATCGGCGTTTTGCTGTTGAAGGACGGAACGAAATGTCCCGGAATGTTCCACGCAGGGCAGTTGACGGACTGGTTGGATCCGTGATTTCTCGTGGCGTGTCGATATGCATTCTCGCTGCAGTCGCGGGAGCGCGATAAAAATTTCAACTCAATATATTTTATGGCACCCTTTTGCAGGTGCATCCGCATCGTGTTTAATGCTGCGGGCGGGGGTGTTCCCAACAGTGTGTCGTCGATTCGTGACGGTTCGCGAGAGAATACTCGAGAGTGATTTGACTGCCTTTTGCTTCGCCAAAAGTCGAGAATTCAGGCCAGAATGACGCCATCGCGATCGCTTCGAGTTTCAAATCGTTGAGGTGCCGTCTAAGCGTCCTTTCCACGGAGGGTGTGTGTTTTTTTCGCGAGATCTTTTGTAGCGCCCCGCCAGCCACTACCACACCTGGCGCCTCAGCTCACGTGTCTCGAAACCCGTACGTACATCAGCACCAAAACGATGCCGCCTCCCCCGAACCTCCGCGTGGGAAGCCGCCCCGCAAGTGGGAGCAAAGGCGGGGGTCGCCCGTCGAGTGGCACTTCTGCGAAACTGGGGAGGACGGTGCACACGCGGGCGATGCCAACGTACGAAGCTCGCGTCCGAGCGCACAATCGAGAGCACGCATTCGGTTCGGAGGGCTTGTTCCCCGTGGCACCCGATGGACATTTCCCTGGGGAATTCGGGTTGGGCTTCGAGCCGCCGGGAGCTGTTTTGGACGCCAACCGGTGCGAAGCAAGCGCCGATTACCTGCTTGAACAGTCGCCGACATTTTTGGCGGAGCAGTGGCCGTCGGCGAGGGAAGAAGACGTTTTCGCGCAGCAGCAGGCGGCTTCCGCCGACGGAGGGCTTTCAACATCAGCGTACAACTCGCAGTCGCCGCTGAAGCTAAACACAACGGGGTCGAGTTCTTCACTGAAGATGAAGCGCGGCCCTAGCGTGAAGTACGAGGAGGAGCCACCTTCTTTGACTGAGCTCGTGCGCGGCGGCCCGCCGAGTCCGAGCAAGACACCGACTACGAAGCGCAGTCGACCGAACACGCGCGGAAGCCACGCTAGCGCAGACGGAGTGGAAACTTTCGACATGTTGTTTTCTCCCGAAATCGCGAAGGAGGTCTACACGGCGCTCGAAACTGTGGAGCGGCTAGCCGAAAAAACTGCCGACCGCGATCCCCATGGAACGCACGTCGCAAACACCGAAAATCGGATCTCGAAGCTGCTGCGCGCGCACCCCGTCGTGCGGCACAAGCTGGAGGTGGCGGCGCTAGAGAAGCAGGCGAGGGACCGGGAGCGAGAGCATGTTGCACAGACCTTCGTAACAGCCGGGGAAGAAACCACCGGCGGGTTCG
>RXOD01006298.1:0-10745 GCA_005223375.1 Amoebophrya sp. AT5.2
CCGCCGCTGGCGTCGTGACCGACGCTCCCGCACCTGGTACTCCTGCAGAAGGCGGATTTAGATTTTCCGCGTTCGCGTCTGGCATTTGGCCCTCCGTGGTGTTGCTGCTTGCTGCGGGCCCGTGCGCCTGCTGCATCTCCTCTTGGCTCTGGCCTGGCGAGTCGATCGTGATTGGGTTGTTCACGGTGCCTGTGATATGTGATGGGGAGGAAATTGCAGCAACTTTTAGAAAAAAGGGGGGAAGGAGAGTTTTTTAGCTGCAACAATTTTTCGTTCTTCCTATGGTCCAGTGATGCCTGTTCCTGAGAACTGGATTGGACCGCTGTCCCCGCCCGGTGGTTGTTGCACCTCCATCATGTCTTCTTCCGCCACTTCCGACCCCATGTTTTGACTGTTGGGGGAAGTGGGCGCGGGTTCCTGCCCTCCTCCGGCAGCTCCTCCTGCGGTCGGCGACGGCGGCGGCGAAAAAAGCGCCCCGAGGGTAGGTGGTGGCGCTGCTGCGGCGGTAAGCTGCTTTGGGAGCACTGCTGCCATGGGTTCTGCGCCTTTGCCTCCTGCGGCTCCTCCACTCCCTTTCCCCTTGCCCTTCGTTGTAGGCGGTGGCGGGGGCTGCTTGACGTTCAGTAGACTGTGAAGAGAGTGTTCTGCGCCCGGCAGTATCATCGCTCCTCCTTTTTGTCCAGTCTGTCCTTCCTTCCCAGTGGCGGAGAGAAGCGCCGCGACGGACTCGGTGAGCGACATGTTGCTCGCTCCTTCCTGTTGTGTCGCACCTGCCTTTGCTTTGCCTTTCGCCTTCGGCGTTCCGCTTTTCTGTCCCTTCGGCTTCGCCACTTTCGGGGCCTTCGCCGCCTTGAAGGCCTTCGTGGCCTTCGGGTTCTTTCCGGGGGTCTTACTTCGGGTCGCGTCGGCACCTGGTGTTGCCATGTTCGCCGCTCCTGGCGGCGGCGGCCTTCTCCCGTCGCTCACGATGGCGCCTTGTTGTCCTCCTGCTGCGCTCGCGCCGGCAGCTTTGGCCGCACTCGCGTTCTGCTTCGGGACTACGGGGCCCGCTCCTGCCCCGGCCGCTGGACTCGGCGCCTTCGGCGTCGCCCCGTGCGGATCGTGTTTCAACATCCTGGTCGAGAACGGAGTGATCTTTTGCTGGTCGTCGAAGGTAGGAAACTTCCACTTCTGCGTCGCTGCTTCTTTGAACAACGAGTCGCTCGTGAAAATTCCCTTCATGACCGTGAGGCGAAAGCACCGCGGGAACAACTCGAACACCGTGTCGTATCTTGCCGCGTTGAGGATGCTCTTCGCGTCCTCATGTGTGAGGCACGGCTTGCACAAAATGAACATGCACCGGACCGCGAAGTGGCACAGCTGTACGTGCTCCAACTTCTGGAACATCCTTTTTCCTGACAGTATGTAGTTAATCAGCGGAGGGCTCTTCATCTGCCCGCTGTTGGCTCCGTGCAGACCTAGAATGTTGTTCTTGGTCATAATCAGGTAGTTGTGCGTGACCGGGTCTATGCACCGTAGGAAGTCCGCCATCATCGGGTTCTCTGACGCGGCGATCGATTCGCCGTCCTTGTGCATGTAGCGAAAGGAGATGTTCAGGAAAGCTGCGAGGCAGACTGCCGCTCGCTCGACGAAAAGCTGCTCGGTTGCGTCTTGCGTGTCTAGAGACAGGTTCCTCCCGTTGAGGGCCGTCAGTGCGATCACGAACGCCTCGAAAAGAGGCTTCCCCGGCTCGATCAGCACGTCGCCCCAGTTGTCATCGAGGGTCTTGAGCTGTTGTTTCGCTTCGGCGAACCGCATGGTTACCTTCTCCTTCAGCTTCTTGTGCCAATCTGCCTCCATCTCGTTCACGACGAAATTCATCCTCTCTTTGAGCATGAACGTGCCCTTGGGCACCTCTTTCACCAGCTGCTCGTAGGTGCGGTACTTGATGTTCGTCGCGGAGAGCGGCTGCAGAGGAGGCGGCTTCATTTGCGATTCCTGCGGCGCCGTGGCTTGTGTTAGTTGCGCGCTCGGTGACGGGCTCGCGGCCACGTTGGAGGAACTTGCCGTCGCGTCCACTTGGCTCGCCGCCGTCGGCGGTAGACTCGCGGCCGCATGCATGGAGCTTGACGCCGCTGACGACGCAATCGCGCCCGCGGCTAGAGCCTGCTGATGGCTCGAGGACGAGGAAGAGCCCGCTGCCGCGGCTGAGACCTGTTGATGGCTCGAGTATGAGGAAGAACTCGCCGCCGCGGCAAGATGTTGACTCTGCCCCGACATGATCAGCTGTTCGCCCGCCAACTGCTCCTCGATGGAAGACATTTGATCTTGCCAGAGCTTGGCTTGCTCCGGTTCGTCGTTGATGTTTTCGCCTTCGTCCTCTATCCACGCCGCGTTTGCTCCGACACGCTCGTCGGGGTCCTCTTCTTCGAGGTTCAAGTTGACCTCACCACCTTCATTTTGCTGAAGCGCCATGGACGCATTGTTGTATCCTTGCTCGAGCTCGTCGGCATCGCCCGACAATAGGTTTAGATCTTCGTCTCCCATCTCTCCGAGGAGGACTCGCAGAGAGGGCGACTAGACGGAAGCTTTTTCTTCTAGACTCGGAGGGTGGTTATACTTGTTGTGGCACGACAGGTGAAGCAGGGCAATGATTATTAACATGGTATTCACACGCGCTTCTTCTTCTGCTCGAGATACACGCCCCTCTCCTAGGCTCCGGGCGTGCCGAGCTGCCTTTAGTCGGTATTTAGGAAGGTCTTTCATTTTTCTAAAGAGCTGAGGTGGTCTGTGCATGCATTCGTACGGACACATGGGTTCCTTTTTTCTTTGTTGACGCGACGAAAACACTTTGCTGCTGACGCGTGAACGGAAGAGCACTTACAACACGGCATGGGGGTGAGATGACACCTCTGCACACAGAGAACATCGGCTTTGTCGCGCTGCGACCATACGCGGAAAGATAACTCCTCTCTTTTCTATTTGATGTGGCACTCTTTCTCCAACATCATCCTTTTCTTCGATAAAAGCAAAGCATCTGTTCTTCTCCCACTGGGGGGCTGAGACTTTAATCATCGACCACGACCCTCCAGGGCCGCGTCGTCACGACTCTTCGCCATTCCAATGCGCGCTGCGTGTTCGACCCCGTGACCCAGGTGCTCGAACTCGGACAAAATGCCCCTGAGAATGTTCCCCTTGTCGAGTTCCTCGTTTATCCCCATGATGGGGTGATGGTGTTGCTTCGGCACCTCCAAGACGTTGGTGATGCGTTTGAGGAGGACATTGCTTTCTTCCGTCTGCAGCCTCATGCGACCTTCCAAGTGACTTTCCGCGCGCGGCTCGCTGATGATCCGCTTCAGTAGGGCGTTGTTCTCCTCCACCCGCGAGTACATGATGCGCTTCTTCATTTCGTCGTGCTCTTCCAAGGCGTCCGACGGGGGGGCTTGCTCGTCGGAGGGGACCTGATGAATTTGCGCCAGCGGTGTGAGCAATCGCGAAGTTAAGAGACTTTGGCGGTAAAAAACGAGGCCGCGCTGCTTCTGTTGGAGCACAACTCCGCAGAGGCGACACTTTGCCAAGGCATAGCGACCCGAGCCGTTGAGCCGGGCAGTGGCTGAGACATCCAGCACGGCCGCCCGACCGACCCGGACTTCTGCAGCGGCTCGCCCCACCTGGGGAACCCCTAACCACGGACGTCTCCGAAGATGGTGAGGGATCGCACCGCTCGCGCCTCGATTGAAAGCAAGGCAACCTCCTAACGGTGGGTTTTTAGAAAAAGACTGCGAAATCGATAATGCGGGAACATAAGTAGCGAAGGCGAAGTAAGAAGGAGATGATGACGTGGCCTATGGGTAAGCAGGGTCGAGGAGGTAGTACCTCCCAGTCCTTCCATGCTGGATCGGACTTCGTACCCCGAATGGTCGAGTCGTCCCATTCCTCCTCGATTTCCTGCACCAGCTTCGCTTCCGCTAGCGCGTCCGCCAGCTTCGACTTACGTTCGTTCGTGAGGTTTTCCAGCTCCTCTTCCGAGGGGCCCGTGCCCAGATCATCGCAGAACCCCGGGTGCGCGAACTGGTGGACCGCTGCATACACCTGTTGCCGCATCAGTTTCGGATTCGGCTACAAACGTGAAGATTCCGCGCAACGTGATTTTCATGTGTCGAGGAGGAAATAGATCTTGCATCGGTAATAAAGAACTACCTCGAGCATGGTTTCTTTGGCGTCGTCGCTGCGCCCTCGGTGGGCCTCTCCGCGAGCCTTCTCGGCCGTATCGGTGATGAAGAGCGACAGTTGTTTTTGCGACATGCACATGATGTTCTTGCCCCCTTTGGCTAGCAGCCGCGGGTGACCCTCGGTCATAAGCTTGATTTTGTAGTACAGGCCTGCTCGCAGCAGGTCTGCGCTGTCTGTGCGCATGCCCATGTCGGTGCGGCGGGAGAGACGCGGCGAAGCTTGATTCTTTTTCCACCTATGGCACGGCTATCTTAGCTACGGGTGGCTGAGAAACAAGTTTCCTTTTGGAAAGAGGCGGACGCTGTCTCAAAAAGTGTCTTTCGCTAAAATGATGTCAGGGTGCCGTCCCATACGAAACGGGAAGGGCTCCGGCACGTTGCCAGGATTCACGTTCTTTCGTTCTTCTTCTGTGAAAAGGAGAAAATGTGACGCTGATGGATCATGCAGCTGACTTTCTTTTCGATCTTCGCTGCCTTACGGCCTTTTAGATTTTTCGAGCAACGGCGAGGACACCAACACAACTCATCTGATCGGCGTTCTGGCGATCTATCGCGCCGCAGTCTGTTCTGGCGATCTATCGCGCCGCATTACTTCCGTTTTCCATGGTGAGAGCTCATCTTCCGCTTCGTCGCTGTCGTCAATGTTACCACTGTATTTTCTACGTCGCCATCTTCGACGCTCTGACTTTTTCGGGGAGAACACGCACTTCGACGCGCCATGTTTTGCAACTTCTACCCGGCGTAGGCTGATACGCCTGAGTGAAAAGAGCGTCTGCTCTTGTGGAGGGTGGCCCTTGGGGGGCCGTCGCATGTCGAGCATGTGACCTCCTGTGGCAACTGTTGGTGATTTTGGCAACTCGAGGTAATTGTGGCAACTTCCCCACCTTCCGAAGAAGGGACGGGGACGGTACACCGCACACGGGGTGCGGCGTGCCTTCCAGTTCGGTGTCGCCGAGGCGAGCGCCGGACCGGTACGAGGCCTGAAAGCAGGGAGCTTCCGAGCCAAGGAGGGCTCGCTGAGACAGCGATTTATCATACAAGGGTTAACCTCTCTACCAATCTGTGCAAGCAAGTGGCTCTAGCTGCATGGACACACCCACACAGCCTGAGCACACCTGACCGTCGTCCCAGCCTCAGGCAAACCTAAGCATCTATGTCCGTCACGAAGAACCACCAGAAGGTAGTACTCAGCTCCAGTCATAGTCGCAAAGGTACGGTCACAGAAAAGTAACACCACGATACTACCGAGGTAGCATCGGGTGGCGCCTGTTCTGTAAGATCTCAGAAACAAACGCAGCGGAAATCCCAAGCCCGTTACAACTGCGCAGACACGTAATTGGACGATAACGCAGGTATTTGTCGCGGCAGGCATTGATGCGTCTTCAACTTGCGATATTTATCCTAAGAGATACGGGCCATCCGTCACGGGCGGTCCGGGCGCGGGCCCGCACAAAGATAAAATTTAACAACTTATTAAGTACCTCTTCTCTCCAGCTCATCGAAGCGCTGCCACATTCTGGGCCACTTCCAGTTTCCGCCGTCGCCGACCACGGCGCGGATTTTTTCGTAGGGAAACACATAGTTGGTCTTTTCATCGCTGATTCCGTCCACAGTGTTCACCTGGACGGAAGCCAGATCCTTCGTCCACAGCTGGTCCCAAATGTCAAGCAGGCCCTCGCCTTGGATCTCGGGCGGCTGGGCGGCCAATAGCTTCTTCAGCCCCTCCGTAGTCGCGGCGGTTAGCTGCTTCAGCTCACCGTCGGAATAGGACATTGCGATTGATTTTGATGGTGCCGTGGTGCAGCCCGATGATTTGTCAAATGTAGCTATAATCTATGTTCGAAATATAGAAGCAGGTGAGAATGTTGGGATATTGAAATCGCTATCCGATATATCAATCAGTTTGCATAGGAGGTTGATGCACAACGTCTTCGATCACAACAATATATCAACCTGAAATGGAAAACTCGCTTTTAATATCACATGCGGTCGGCAGGGACCAAAAAGCAAAAAACCTGATGTGAGACGGGGCCGTGCATCAATAGGATGATTCATTCATCCGATGCGAAGAATGAGCGTGATTAGAAACCAGAAGGATGACAGGAGAAAGTGTAAGTGTGACCGTTGACGTTGTGTAACTAAAGCATAAGTAACTACGAGGAGCACGACGCACAACAGACGAGTAACCGACACGGCAAGTTGAAGTCGTAGTAGTGTCGATAGCGTTTGTTTGCTACAGAGAGGCACACAGACTGACGGAAAAATTATGGCTTTTTTGGAGCACCGATGTTTGTGAGTGTCACCGACTGGGAGTTTGATGAGATGACATGCCAGAACGTACACGTAGGCTTTCGACCTACGAGACCCACTGATCATGAACATATGGCGAGAAATCGACCGTGAGCGTCTTCCTATCCATCGTTACGAAGTCCGAGCCCCAGCGTGCTTGACTTTTTTGCATTCGGTTTGGGACCACTAGCACAAGTGCTGACCGCTCGTACCGATTCGCTTTTCTTTCGGGACATTTCGTCTGGTGCTGGTTCTGGGTGTGAAAAACAGTGGGTGCAAAAAGTAGGTTGTCTCTATCCTAACTTAACTCACTGGAATCCCTTTCTGTCGGTACTTTGATGGATGCCGCATGAGTACCACGCTCACGACCACATCAACACTTCATTTTTGCGTCATACTTGTTTACTATGCAGCATTGATTTTGATTTATTCAGCTTCAGCGTGCTACTGTTGGCTAGCTCTACTGGTGCCTCGTCAATGTACGCGAGCCAATTCCTGACATAGAGATAGACATCTTCTCTTTTCCGTTTTTTTTCTACACTATATTTGTTAGCTTTTTTCCGCATCAGGTGCCAATGGCAACGGACGAAAAGTAGAAGCACTCGGGAACATAAAAGGACCACTGTGTTCAGCTGATCCTCTTCCTCCCCTGCTGGTGGTACTACTTCAAAACTTACTGCCCCTCTTCTCGGTCCCTCACATCGGTTGCGTCATGGGCATGCTTCCGAATTCTCCGGGGCCTTTCGAGAACGGGGCGGGGCTGTTCTGGGCGCTGCGTGGCCGGTCAAACATGTTCGGGTTGGAGTTTCCGGCCGGCGGCATGCTCATGCCCATAGGACCACCCATCGGCCCCGGGCTCTTCGAGGGCGACTGGGGCCCTCCTGCGCCGAAGACGCTAGCCGTGCTGTTCTTCGGCACCACGTTCGCGAACCTTTGTTTACAACATTTTGTTTCTAAGTATTGCTAGGTATACATCATGGAAAGGATCGAGAGATATAAAGAAAGTAGTAGTACATGTTCGGCTGTGTGGGTCCCCCGGTGGCTTCCTGCATTTTCTGCTGCAACGCCTGCGCGACCTGATCGAGCTGACCACCCTTGCGCGCCACCAGCTGCTCAACCGTAGGTTTCTGAAGGACGGGATGGAGAAAACTATGTCCTTCGAATGCTTGTGCTTGTCCTTCGCAAACCAACGCAATCAATTTCAATTTTACAGAAATATAAAAAATTAAAATCAATCGGTCGTACTCGTACATAGCTCCTTTAGATAGGTCTCACCTTAACCGCGGCTGCGATGGCTTTTTCTTTCTCGCTCTGGCTGCCAGCGGCGTAGAAGACCGCGAACCCGAAGGCGACTTTGTTGACCAAATCCGCCACATTGTAGATCCCGTTCAGAACTTCCTCCTCGTTCGCGCCACCGAGGTTCCCCGCGACGTAGCCAATGGGGTACAGCGCCCACCCAAGAACAATGATCAACCGCAAAATCTCAAACGCCAACTGGGCCTCCGGCTTGCGAAACTCGCGGAGGGCCTTGGCAGAACCAGACTGGACGCTGCGAAAGGGAAAGCGAAAGGGATTGATATTGGTCTTTCTATCATCAATTCCGGCTCAGTTCCAGTTGATTGAGTTTGACTTGGAGTTTGAGTATGAGAACAATTGGTACGACTACGACGTACTACCCTTAGAAATAGAAGAACAAGAAGAACAAGATGAAAAATAGTACCCTGACCCAACTACAACTGGGCTTCCTTTGCAGCAATTATCGATAATGAATATCAATACCCCGCCTTTTTGAGTGCCATTTCCATTTGTTCTTTTCTTTTTCTTTCCTCCTTCTTGTCGTCCGATTCCGCTCCCTCCTCTGCGTCTTCCTTGCCGGACAGGCGGGCGAGGAACTTTTTGGCTTCGTCCAGCGAGAGGCGGGAGGAGATCTTGGACGCTTCGCCGAAATAGACCTCCCATGCGATGTAAATGTGCATGAACACACCGCAGCAAAACGCCACCCACTTGTCCATCACCTCAGTCTCCCCCTGTCGTGGATCGACAAGAATGGATTGAAAACTCCAACACCAGCATTAAAAGTGAGTGCTTCCTATGACCTCCACCATCTTCATTCGGTAACGGTAACACGACGGTCGCCCGATAACAAGTACCATGTATCCGAACACCAGCATGAGGATCGATGAGAACATGAGTCGGAAGAAGAGGTTGGCCCCGATCGGGGAGCGGCCCTCCGGGTTTGCGGCGCAGAGGATCAGGTAGAACTGGGTGACTTGCATCGGGACCGTGATCAGCCAGTCCATGTACCGGTACACCGTGGGGGCCTTGTGCGTCTCCGCCCAAATGTCCTTCATGTACGTGTAGTGGTGCCAAGCCACACCTGTTGATCGATGACGAGGACGATTTGTGATAAAAAAATATTACAATTTCCCCGCAGGCGACTGCCGCGAAAGTAGGGGAGCCAAAAGGGAGCCATGATACTTGGGGCCAGTGCTCGTTTTGAGGACCTTGCTTCGTACAAATCAAAAACCACATACAAACGTATGCAGCAACTATCGGAAGAATAGCCTTCATAGCTAGGTTCAAAATGTGCCACGAGTTGTTCCGAAAAATTAATACCGGTGACCAGGCCGGCGACGATCATGCTGTTTGCCCAGCGTTTTGGCACGAGGAAGACCTGGAAGAAGAAGAAGACGGTGGCCGCCAGCTGCATGCTCGCCGCGAGCCAGAAACTCAAGCCGATGTGGTCATCCGTGTCCAGTGCGACGGCGAGTTTCCGCAAAATTCCTTTGTCCGTGGCAAGGGCGATACCGTCCTGGATGCCCTCCAATTTGTCCTGCAGCACATTCAGGTCGGGCTGCGCGAACATGGAGCTGCTTGGAGTATGCGGGGAGAGACCGCTCATGACGACAAATAAGCAGAAGCTGCTCCTGTTGACTGATGTTGAGGTTGATAAACTATCTTTCTTCTACGAAGCCCTGTGCCCTTCCAGTCGGTTTCAGTTTTTTAGGTACATCATCATCATCATCATCTTCCTCTCTCAGTCGCTGTTCGTGCTCTCCCTCTTGCCGTCGCCCGTAGAGGCAATAATGAAAAAGAGACTGATCATTGCTGTGGTAGCTGCAGCAGCGAAGACTAGATCTATACCCAGTTCGGAATCGGAAACCCCCGAAACGCTAACGCATATCGATATCCATATTTTTTCATGCTAGTACTCTCATCTGCCGCTCCAAGAAGCGTGCTTCGCTTCCTCTTTAAGCGCCCCTCATCGTCTCCGTCTGCCTGTAAGTGACTTGCCGCGTGCCCCTCATCGTCCGCGGAGTCAAAAAGTGGACGATGCGATGGCGGTCGCGCGGTGGGAGCGTGGTCCCTCGGATCTCAGCGAGACAGGACCTTGCTTACAACATTTCTATTTTTCTGTTTAGTGCTCCACGCCAATTGTTTTGCACTTCCACCTTGTAAATTTGCAGATCGAGATTATTCTTCTTCTTGACTGTCTGTGGATAGATGTTCTTGTTCTTGTTCCTAGGAGTTGCCTGAGTCATGAGTCAGTGTCTATCCTGTTGTTGGTTTAAGTTCATGTTATTTACGTTTATTACTTACTTATACTCGTCTATACTAGTGCTGCTCCTGCTGAGGGTCTGGAATACTAGTGGGTCATTAGTTGTCACTCCCTGATGCTGCAGGCGCGGGCGCGGCGATTTACCTTCCTCCACCGAGTGTGTACTAGTGGAAGTTCGCCTCGTGATCTTCACTAGTACCTTCTTTCTATTCCTATTCCTTTTTTTTTTTACTTGCGACTTGCGGAGTCCGTCGGTGGTTCTTTTCACTTTCACTTTCGAGCCACGCCCACGAGCACGAGCGGCATCGCGCTTGAGCAGCAAAAGCAAATGTTGCTCCACTATTAAAGTTTACGTTCACCATCGTGGATATCTTGATTCAAGACTTCCAAACGAATAATATGGATTGTCCTCGTCCTCACCCAATCACGATCATTTGTCCACCTCCGCTCTCGGCCGACTTTCTGTTTGGGGATTGCCTCGTTGCGGACGTTCTCTTGTTCTGGCTGGGCGTGTTTTGCTTCAACACGATTTCCATGCCGCCCGACTTGCCGTCCCCGATTGATATTCCTCCCGTCTCCGGATTCATCACGATCGAGCTTTTTCGCTTCCCCCCATTACCGCCACCACCCCCATTGCTCCCGCCCCCGAAGGTGATGCCCCCATTGCCCCCACCTCCCAGCGAAAT
>RXOD01006299.1:0-10741 GCA_005223375.1 Amoebophrya sp. AT5.2
GGGGGGCCGCCGACGGGCAGCGTCCAGACTCTGGGGGTGTCGAGATCCTCCGGCACCACGCTCACCTGGGACTGGGAGGTGCTGGATTCCAGCCTCCGGGGCGGCGCTGTGGTCACCGGGTACCGGTTGTACATGGACAGTGGCAACGAGGATCCGACTTTGCTTCTCGTGTACGACGGCACGAACGCGCCCGCGGTCACAGACTACACCGCACAGAACGTGATCTGCGGGAAGAGCTACCGCGCGCAAGTTTCCGCGCTGAACCAGATCGGGGAGGGCCCGCGCTCGAACATCTCGTCCGGCGTGGTGGCGCTGAAGCCCTCGGGCGTGCCGAACCTCAACGTCACGCACGCCGGCGAGGGCTTGATCCAGCTGAAATGGGACGAGCCGCACCAACTCGGCTGCGCGCCCCTGCTGGACTACCGGGTGGAAAGATACGCCGCGAGCGCGGGAAAGTGGGAACTGCTCGCGATCGTCGACGCGGACTACACGGAATACGAGGATGAAAACGTGGTTCTGGGGGAGCAGTACACCTACCGCGTGCAGGCGAAAAACGGGATTCTACCGGAGTACGGGGCATACTCAGAGGAGCAAACGGGATTCGCAGCGAGGCTGCCGGGAATGCCGAGGGCTTTGGCCGTTGCGTACCCACCGGAACTCCCAGCCGACCCGTTGGGAGAGTTTCTGCCGTTGCAGCCGGGCGGCGATTTCGCGGTAGTGCCCTTTTACGCGCAGTTCGTGGTCAGCTGGGCTGCGCCGAGCGTCGGGGCCGACGAGCTGGCGGTGAAGAACTTTAAGGTGGAAGTCGATGACGGCCGTGGCGGGCCGTATTCGAGCGCAGCCACTGTTACGAGTTCCTCAACGACGATAGGCGGTCCGGGCTTGGTATTCGTTCCGGGGCGGAGTTACCGAATCCGTGTTGCGGCTGAGAATGACGTCGGCGTGGGCGTGTTTTCGGACCCGATCGTGACGCGGGCGGCTCGTGTGCCGGAGGGGGTGCAGCACCCGACGGCGACTCTGCAAACGCCGGAATCGGTCCTGGTCTCGTGGACGGCGCCGCAGGATTTTGGCGGACAGGAGGTGCTTGGCTACAAGATTTTCTGCGACCACGGCACAATGGGCCGGTACAATGGAAACGGCTACACCGACCGCTGCGAGAAATACGAAGGCGATGCGGCACAGACCTCCGCTGTTGTGTCTTGCTCCGTTGGCGAGCACGTGACTCTCTACCTCGGCGCGAGAGGACGCCGCGGGTACGGGAAATTCACGCAGCTCCCACCAGTCACGTGTGGTAGCCTACCAGAGGCGCCGACGAACGTGAGGCTGTTCTTCGACGAATCTCTCTCTGGCAACTCACTGTTTTCGACGGACGTGCGGACGAGCTCGGCGCTGACTCTCACTTGGGATGCGCCCGCTGTGACTGGGGGCGCGCCCGTCGTCCAGTACAAGTTGTTTGCAGACCTCGGGGACGGCTTCTACAGCGAGATCTACGCCGGGCTGCAACCCGTCTTCGAGCACGAGGGGGTTGAAATCGGCCGCAATTACAAGTACTACGTGGTCGCGGTTACCGCGGTGGGCGAGGGTGCCCGCTCGGCGATCTTCGCGACCGGGCCGCACGTAGCGCCTCCCGCAGCGCTGTTCGTGCCGCCAACGGTTTCGAAATTTTCTGAGGCGCGGACAAGCCTGGAATGGGACCCGTCGACGGATCGAAGCGTCCAGTCGTACCGGGTGTACCGGGATACGGAGCTGATTTTCCCGCTTTCGAACAGCTTTTTGTCGCAGCCGGTTGTGGAGAGTGCGTCGCAGCACAGCCTCAACGTTACTTTCGCGCTGCAAACCGTGCCGGGCCGTGTCTGGGCGGGTGTTTTTCGTGACGTGGAGGCGCCCTACTCAGCACACGTATTCAAGAAGGCGGCTGTAGCGGCGACGCGCATGCTGGGGGCGCTTGATTCCTGCGCGCGCGTTGGGACTGCGGCGGAGACTGTCACGCCTTCGACCGTTGTCTACCTGAGCCTGCACGGATGCTACCTGACAGCGCCAGGGACGTACCGCGTCGTTCTCTACGCTGAAGGCGAAAACAGTGTCGAGTCCGACGGTGTGGTTTCTGTTCCAGCAGTGTTCACGGTTGCGGCGGCGAGCAACGGATTCGTCGCTCGGTACCCGAGTGTCCTGGCAACCGCGCTGGCGTCGAAAACGGCGAGTGTCAGCGTACAGGTCGCGACGATCGCATCTGCTGGCCGCGTTTGGATGGCCGCGCTTGGAGCGACCGCGGCTACGCCCACTCTCGAGGATATTCAAGCGGCAAGCGGCACGTGCGGCCTGACCGATCAGTTCGTGGGCTCTGCGACCTCCGATGCGCCGCTCAGCTTTACGTTCTCGTGTCCGGCCTTTTTCCTCGGGGACCGCAGCTACAGCGTGCACGTTTACGTCGAAGACTCCGGCCGAATGGCAAACATGGGAACGGTGGCGAGCCCGATCGGAATCACGGTCGCTGCGTCGAACAGCTTTTCGGTCCTGCCATTTGCTGCGGAAACAGTCGACTTTAATTCGACCGCAGATTTCCAAATTTCCTTCGCCACGATTGCCGCTGGAAAAGCGTACTTTGCAGTCGTAGCGGCCCCTGTATTTCTCGATTCGGATACGACACTGTCATCAAAAGCATTCGTGAAAGCGCCGTCGTCGAGTTCAAGTTTGACGGTGATTTGCAGCAGTGGCGCGGTCTCTGTTTCGGCCGCGGATGTGCTCACCACAACCGCCCTGGCCTCCTGTGACTTTGCCGCCGAAGGAGCGCGCTACGCCATCCTCGCCTACGCGGAAGACGCGAGCGACTCGGGTGACGGGGCCGCGGTCGTTGCGTCTGCATTTTCGACGGCGACAAACTACGCGGGCCTAGCGAATCGCTTCAACACTAACCCGTACATCTTGTCGACGAGCGGAGGCACCACTGCAATCACCCTCGATTCGGTGGAGGTGCACTTTGCTGCTGCGACATCCACCGGGAAGGCCTTCGCCGGCGTCGTGCACGTGGACGATGTGGGATGCATTCAAACTCCGGGCGTCATCAAGGCGAACGCCCTGCTCAAGAACGGGGGTCTGTTTGTCTGCGGACAAACAAACATCGCTCTGGTATCTTCGAGCGGCTCAACATCTTCGCAGAATGTCACCCTCGACGACTGCAACTTCACGGGGAACACGTCCTACGCCGCCTTCGTGTACGTCGAGGACGACGGGGGAACAACGCGTGCCGGGTCGTTGTCAGAGGCAGTGCGATTCACAACTCCGCTGTCGAACAGCTTCTCGGGTGCGCCCGCGGTTAGCTCGGATTTGGTCGCGACGAACCTCCAGCCAGCCTCCGACGGGAAGCTCTGGGCCGTGATCGTCGACAAGACCTTGAAGCGGGAAATGAGTGTAACACGCGTGAAAAAGGGCACGTTTGGCGTCGGCGGCGAGGGCTGCCGGTTTGCCGGCGCGGATGTGACGACCGCTTCCACCACCACGAAAACGTTTACGAACTGCCGGCTGCCGCGAGCGGCGCAGTACGAGGCTTGGTTCTACGTCGAGGACGGCAACGGAAAGGACGACGGCACGCTCGCAGGTCCGGTCTCAATCACCCGCGAAGTCACGAGCAACGCTTTGCTCCCGCTGGTCTCGAGCGGGCCTTACCTCGCCCTAACCTCGACACCAATCGCAGGCGACGGAGGACAGGTGTCTTTCAAAGTGAAGCCGAAGAAGAGCGGGCGACTGTGGGCGATCTTCTTGCCGGACGAGGGGGTGAATACCACCATGTCGAATCGGGCAACCCAGTTCCCGAAGTTTGCCGCCGCAAGCGACCCCTGCAGCGTTATGAACGTCCCAGTTTCAGCCGGCGTCGTCCAGCGGATCGTGACGAATGCTTCCAGTGGTGCGTGTCCAGGGGTGCTGTCGGGGACGGCTTCAAGCAGGTACAATCTGTACGTGTACGTCGAAGACGCGCTTGGCCTGGATGACGGGAACCTCTACTCGCTGGAGCTGCCGACTACACACGGGGTGTTTGTTGTCGAAAACACAACCACAGACGCGTACTTCTCACAGCAGCCGGGAGTAGTGTCTGCAGCAACAACGACGACGAATGCGGTGACGATCGAATGGGCGCTTGAAATTGGTTCGGACAGCACCAGCCCCGACACAGCTGCTGGTACTGCGTCTGGTGTGTTGATTGAGGCGTCGGCGCTCGCCAGTGTGGTCACGCAGCCGACGGCGTCGGCTTCGGCAAGCACTTCCTACGCCTGCAACCCGTCCAGCGATGCCGGGGCAACGCTCGACGCCACGAAGATTGCGCCTGCCGATGCGGTAAGGTGCTCGTTCTCTAGGGCGGGGAACGTCTCGAACGCGACTCTCGGGCCAGACTGCAACCTCACCGCAGGCGTTCCGTACTATGCTGTGGTTTGCGCGAGCGGCGTGCAGAGCTTTCCGGCTGCGATCGAGGTGGTGCCGTCTGCAAGTCTCTCCGAGTTCGGTTTGAGCACCACGCCCACCGCTACAACCGTGCGAACGGCGGTGAAAGCTCCAGCGTCAAGCGTCGTGTACGGGAACGTGTTTCCGCTGCAGATCCTGAACGCAGCGCCGTTCAAGAAGTTGTCTCCGACCGTCATCCTGGATACCACGGCGAATGCCGTCGGTCTGTGCGACCGCGCGTCCACCGCGGTACCGGCAAACACAGAGACCACACTGACGGTGCAAAACTGCAGTCTGTCGGAAGCCGTGCGGTACGCGTTTGTCTGGTACGTGGAGGCTGCGGCGAGCGCAGGAACCGGCAGAAACGACGGCGCCCAGTACTTCGTCGACGACGTTCGGATCCCGCTTTCCCCAGCCGCAGCCCTTGTCGCTCCAGCGAAGAACGCGAGTTCGAACGCCTTCGCCGTGGAGCCAGAACTCGCTGGCGCTGTGACGGAGGACGGCACGCTGGTCGAGTTCGCGCCGACCGCCAGCGGGAAGGCGTGGGTCGGGGTTTCGTCGGACGGCAGTTTCGCGGAAAAAGACGTGTTCGGCGCGTACACGACCGACATCGGTACTTTGAAGACGCAGATCGCGACTGGCACCGGGAGCTTCGCGACCGCGACGACCGGCGGGCTTGCGTGCAGAAGAGCAGACTTGACCGTGGCCGACGGTGGGTACGAGTCGATTCGTTTGAGCGCGTGCAACCTGCAGCCCGGAACCAAGTACTACCTCGTTGTCTACGTGGAGGACTTCAACGACCTCGGCGACGGCACGCTTTCCGTGAGGGAAATTGCGCTTCAGGACCCGGCCGGCCACGGCCAGTACTTCTTTCACATCGAGCCGACGTTTTCCGGAATCTCGTCGGACGGATTTGTGGTGTCTCTCGCGGGATCGGGCGGCAGCCTGTGGACGGTCGTCACGAACCGCTTCGACGCGCCGAGTACTGCGAGCGACGTCACCGCCATCAAGATGGGCGCGAACTCCTACGGCGGTTCCGGGTGCAAGGAGGATGCGAAGCGGCTGGAGCACCGTGTGCTATACCAGATGAACTACACGGACTGCCGGCTTGCCGAAGGCGGCACGTTTCACTTCATCGCCTACATCGAGGGCCTGGAGGGCGGGGACGACAATGCGGACGTGTTTGTCAGGGGGGAACTTGTTCAGTCGCCGACGCCGAAGAAGTCGGGGTACTCCATCGTGAGTGTGCCGTTCACGGTGCCGATTCTGACCGCGTCGCACAGCGAGGACTCGGTGGCGACGCGAATCACCTACGTCGACGAAACGCTGGGCCTGCTTGCGCCCACGTCGTCGCGGCGCGGCAGAACGCAGCAGTTCCAGTACCAGATTCGTGCCGTGTCCGCGGTCGGCATCGGGCCGCCGACGGCGCGATCGCTGCCGTTCACCCTGGCCACAAGACCAGCGACACCGCGCGCCCCGCTGCTGTCGTCGATAGACACGCTCGAGAGCGCGGTGACGATGGTGGTCGGGCCAGCCTACACGAGCAACTTTTCGCTGCAGTCCTACGTAGTCTACCGGCAGGACCACTTGGATTTGGCCGGACACAGCGAAGAATTCCTGAGCGACGGGAAGTACTACCCGTACGTGCCGGTTTACAACGACAGCACGCCGGTGGTCACGATCAAGGACCTTCCCACTGAGCTGGTTACGCCAAAAGTCACATCCGGAGACAAAAACGACGAAGCGGGGCTCCGACTGGCGACGAACACGTTCCGCTTCTACGTGGCGGTGCGGACGGAGCTAGGGGAATCGGACATGAGCCTGCCTTTAACGGTTACCGTCTGCCCCAGGCCGCCGGCGCCGGTGAACGTCACCGTGGTTGCGGTCAGCGAGACGGAGGTAGCAGTGTCTTGGAATCACCCGGACACCATGCGGGGGAACCAGACGGTGTGCCCGTTCGCCGGCTACGTGGTGTCTGTGAACGGGACGGACGTTGCCACGTACAATGCGACTCCGTCCGCCATAAACGCGACAGACGCGAACCCGGCAGGAATTGTGCTGGTGCCTGGCGGCGCGACCCAGCCAAAGCACGCGCTTGCAGACGTCGTGGCCGGAGAGACGTACCATATCACAGTTCGCAGCCGCGCTGCAGGTGGCGACTCGGTTCCGACCTCGCCTCTGGCTGTGCTCGCGGACGGCGCACCTGACCGGATGCCACCGCTTGTGGTCACGAGCGCCGACGACAACGGCGTCGGGTTGGGCTGGAGCCTCCCGAACGAAGCGTCGCCGTCGATTCCGCACGACGTCCTCTTTTTTCGAATCTACTACCGGGAAAACTTGCTCGATTCGCCGGTGAAGTTCTACGACACGCCGTTCTCTACCACGACAACCACAACCCCAGCAACGGCAAATGGAACGAACGGCAGCAATGGAACATCTTCAGCGCGGCTGCTGATGGTGAACGTCTATGACGACGAAGATTCCGGCTTCTCCGACCAGCAAAAAGTGTTTCCGCCGCGGTCTCCGATCGATCTCGATAGTCCTTCCATGGACACGAGCGTCTTCTTCAGCACCAGCGAGCAGGCGCGCTTCGTCAACTTCCTCGGAGCGAAGGTCGATTCCGCCTTGTATCTGGAGAAAGGGAAAAACTACTGCTTTTCCATCGCGCCCGCGGACCGTGGGTATTTCCTGAACGCCGATGGCACGGGCAGGACGTTGTTGAAGAGTCCGGAAGTGTGCGCGTGGACGGCGCTCGTCCCCGATCCGCCGGGCGGCATCTACTTCGACCGGTCCATCAAGGGCAAGATGAAGGTGCGGTGGCAGGAGCCGTACAAGGACCCCGGCGCCCCCGTGTACCTGTACGAGTTGTGGTACAAGCCGACCCGGTACACGCACTGGCGCTTGCTCTCGACCCGAACCGACGCCGAGGTCGAGTACTGGGTGGAGAACTGCGTCCAGGGCGCGGACTACTACTTCAAGGTGCGCGCCAAGAACGTGGTCGGCTTCGGGGGCTTCTCCACGGAAACCCTCGGGCTCTGCGCGACGAAGCCGGACAAGCCGCTGGCCCCGTTCCGCACGGACGGCACGCGAACGTCGATCACGGTCTCCTTCTTCCGTCCGAACGACAACGGCTCGCCGATCACGAAGTACCGGTTGTATCGTGCGACCGGCGACGACCACGTGTTCAACGAGATCGCGGCGGACTACTTCGACCGGTACGTGCACTCGCGGGTGCTGAACTTCACGACGGTAGGCGTGCTGGCAGGCACGAACTACCGCTTCAAGGTCGCGGCGGAGAACGCCGCGGGGACGTCCGCACAGTCGGACGAGATGGTGGTGCTGTGCGCGGCGGCGCCCAGCCCGGTGCGGAACGTGAGCTTCGCGCTGACGGAGCGCGGCGGAACGCGGATCTCCTGGCTGCCGCCCCTGGACGACGGCGGGGACGAGATCATCCGCTACGTCGTGTACTACAACGAGGCGACGCACGCGGGGCAGCCGGGGCCGCCGGGGGGGCTCCCGCGCATCGCCTGGAGCGGTCGCGAAACGAAAACGGACTTCCTGTCGTTCTCCCAGGGGAAGAGGTACGAGTTCGCCATCATGGCGCATAACAGCATGACGCACACCTTCGGGCTGCAGCCCCCGCCAGAGGAGCACTACTTCTGGGGCGCGAGTCTGCCGCCGGGCCCGCCCGGGTTGAGCATCAACGGCACGCCCGAATTCGCGCACCTCACTTTTCGCTTCGACCGACCGCACGACGACGGCGGGGACCACGATCTGTGGTACAACCTGTACGCGGACGACGGGTACGGCGGCGATTTGCGCAGGGTGTGCCACACGGGCTCCTCGTTGTGCACGGTGGGGAACCTGAGCTCGGGCGGCTTCTACCGGTTCGAGGCGCGGGCAGACAACGCGTACGGCGAGGGAGAAGCTGCGACGCTGAACGCGTTCATATGCGAGCAACCCGACCGGCCGAGGGGTCTGAGCATCACGAACCGTTCGGAGATGGGGACGACCTTCACCTGGCAGAAGCCCACGCTAGTGACCACCTGTCCGATCTACGGCTATGCGCTCTACGGGGGCAGGACGCCGAGCACTCTCGGGCTTCTGGGCAGGACCAAGGGCGGGGAAGACGACATCGGATTCACGCACGTGCATGAATACCTCGACGAGTACCGCTACTACACGGTCGCGGCCGAATCGTGGCTGACGCAAAACTCACCCATAAACGGAAGGTTCGCGGAGCCGTACGTAAAGGCCCTGACCGCGGGGCAGCCCAGTCCGGTTCGGAACTTGACGATGGTGGAGATCAAGAACAAAACCGAAGTGGTGCTCACCTGGGTCCCGCCGGTGAGTAACGGCGGCGCCGAGATCGACGAGTACTACGTCTACCGAGACGACGGCCACAGGCACGCGAAAATAGGCTTCGTGTCCGCGATGGACGCAGGGGTGAAGGTTACGACGACGACCGCGACGGTCACCGGGCTGCGGCTTGGCTGGACGTACCAGTTCAAAGTTGCCGGGATTAACCGGGTCATCACGGAAAATCCGCTCCTAGACGCGAGTGAACCGCGCTGGTCGCCGGTGCTGAACGTTTTAGTCGGGGGACTGCCTGATCCGCCACCAAAACCCACGACGATAAACAGCACGCGGGAGACCACGGGTATCAGCATCCGGTGGGAGGACTCTGTTGACGATGGCGGCGCGAAAGTTTTCGGTTACCGGTTGTACCGCGACGATGGGAGCGAGACGCCGGGTTCGGTGCCGAATATGCTCCTCTTCGACGGCCCGTTGCGGGGGCCACGCGCAAAGGAGTTTCAGGTGAGCGGCCTGACCCCCGGGCTCAAGTACGCGTTTGCGGTGTCCGCCACGAACAAGTACGGCGAAGGGTCCTTGAGCGAGAGCCTCGAGCTGGTGGCCGGGGAGGGCGGCGTACTCCCCATGCAGATCACCCGGGATCCGCGGAAGCTGCCCACGGACGACACGTCGATCCACCTCCGCTGGTATGCGGCCGAGGATTTGAGTTTCACGACCTCGGGCGCGGACGACGACATCCTCGCTTCCGCCCCTGGGGACGGGTACGGGGACGGGTCGTCTGCCGAAAACAAGGTAAACCAGCACGACAAGGAGTCGAAAATGGTCTACCGCCTATACCGAGACAACGGAAATCTGGGGGCGTTCACGTTGCTGGGCCAAACCGCAGCCGGCGAAACGAACTTCACCGTCACGGGTCTGACGGCGAGCCTGTACTACCAGTTCTACGTGCAGGCGTGGGCGCCGTCCGCCGGGTGGGGCGAGCCCAGCCCGATGTACTCGACGCAGATTTGCGGAAAGCCGCAGCCGCCGGCGAGCTTCGACGTACGCGACGTGACCGACAGTGGCCTGCTGCTGTATTGGACGGCCCCGACCAGTGGCGGGTGCAGTGGCGCGACCACGATAACTAAGTACGAGTTGTTCCAGCGGAAGCACGTAACCGGAGAGCGCGAATTCTCGCTGCTGGCGAGCGGCGACAAGTCGCTTCTGCGGAAGTGGCTTGTCGAGCTCGACCAGGGCGCGACGTACAGCTTCAAGGTTCGGGTGAAGAATTTCGACCAGTTTTCGGAATTTTCCAGCGCTCTCACCGTCACGATTGGGGCCGTGCCGCACGCCCCGGCAGCGCCAGAGTACGTGACGGGCACCGTGAACTCGATCTCGCTCCAGTGGGGGATCGCGTACTCAACCTTGCCCATCCTCGAGTACGAGTTGCGCGGCGACATCGGAACGCAAACCGAGCTGCAAACGATTCTGCAGTCCTCAGCCGCGGACGTTCGCGAGTTCACGCATACGGGATTGACGGCGGGGAGGAAGTACAGCTACTACGTGCGCGCGCGGAACGCGAACGGCTGGGGCGCGCTGTCGGGCGTCGCGAGCTGGGTCGCGAGCAACGTGCCGGCCACACCCACCGATCTGCAGTACTACAAGTCGGAAAACACGCTCGATTCCGTGGTGTCTCCGGGAAGATCTGGCGGGCTCCCCGTCACGTCGCAGGCGAAACTGTTTCTGTACTGGAAGTACCAGCCCGCGGCGATCTCCACGCAGGCGACCGACGCGCCTCTCGCCAGGTTCGAGCTTGAGTGGCGCGATGTCAGCAAGGTGACGTCCATGGAGGCCGCAGCCACGAACGTCGAGAGCCTGTCCGCCGCGCGAAGAAACGGCGGCCCGGAGGGGACGATCGCGGCGGGGTCGATCGTCGCCACGCGGTTGCGGGCCTGCAATGTGAACATCTGCGGTTTGTACACGCCGTTGCGCTACTTTCTCGTCGGCGGCAGGG
>RXOD01006300.1:0-10737 GCA_005223375.1 Amoebophrya sp. AT5.2
CTGCGACCCGCTTCCGAGCCACGCCACCGCGTTCGGGTCTAGTGCCGTTGGATATTGTTGGGGAAGAACCTCTTCCGTCCCGCGGACGTCCGAGGGGGCGCCAAAGAACTCGTGGTGCTCCAGCTCCCATTCCGTGAACGGTGACCCGAGGTTCAGCGCAAACGCCGAACTCGTCGAAGTAGAAGTATCCTTATTGCTATTCGTCCCCGGGGCTTGTTGATGTTGTGCGGCGGCACCGGACTGGAGTAGCCCGAGAAGATCGACCTTGATCTCCTTGGTGGGGGGTTTCGTATTGTTCTTCGGCTTCGGTGCAGGTGGCGACTTGGAGTGATCGCCACTATGAGCAGAGGCGGGCGAATGCTTCGGGCTGCGGTGGTCGGGAATGATCTCCTCCGCGAGACGCTTCGATGCCGGCTTCTCCAAAATCGGCTCCAGCGTCATCGGCTCCGGCTCCCGAAAGAACCCAAGCTCCTCTCTGTCCTCGTTGTACTTATTGTTCTGCTCCTCTACTCCGACCCGCAGCTTCGGAGCTTCGCCAGCTGCAGCTGCAGGCGAAGTAGGTGTTGTACAACTTTGATTAGATGTAGATCCCGGCTCCTGGTTCCTATGTTCCTGGACGTCCCCCGCCTCCTCCTGACAATCGAAAACGCTCTGGAGGGAGACGGGTGCGAAATCCGGCGAGTCGTCGGCATCGTCGAACATGTCTTTGAACTGCTGCTGCAGGTGCGCCATGTTCGCGTTCAGCCCCGTATAGTTCTTCGAGCTGATGCGGTTGTGTTTCGACGGCGAATCTTGCAGCGCGAACCCGTCCCACACTCCGAGCAAATCTGAGGCGTCGACGGGCTCCGGAGGGAGTGATACAAAAAGGGTTGGTTGGAGGCTCTGTGCTGTCTGGGGAGATTGATTTGGGTTGGCTGGATAATTGTTCAACGGCGTCGATGTTGAACCTGCTCCCCCCGACTGCAGCAGATATTGCTCCCCCTTCTCTTGCTCAACTATCACGACCTCCTTCTCCTCGCCGCCGGAAACCAGACCGTCGGGGTTAATATTGATCAGGTTTCCTCCTGCACTCGTCCCGCCAGGGGACAAGGCACTGGTTTTGCTGTTGCCGCTGGCGTTCAGACTGCTCCCCGTCCCAGAACCCGAGGACATCATATTGTTAACTTGGTTTCCGTACCGCTTGATGAGGAGGTCATCTTCCTGCTGCGCGTAGTACGGACCGGACAAGCGGATGTGCACCACGTCCTTCTCGGAAAACGTGTCAAACGGATCCGCATTCAGGACCGTGGTCATCAGCGGAAGCTTGCCGCTCTGTACCCAAAAGTTCAGAAACTCGGGCTTCTGCAGCAGCTCCGCAGCCGTGATCGAGGCGGCGGAAGGATAGGAATAGGTAGTGGTCGAGGCTTCGCTACTCCCAGAACCCATCGTCGTCCCGCTCGACGTCGTGGTCCCGACTACTTCGCCCGAGGCCTCCATTTTGTCCCTGAGGTAGCCCACAAGCGCCCTCCGCAGCTTCGCGGTGCCGATCTTCGCCTCTGCTAACCTGCCCTGCTTCTTGCTGTCGATCAAGTTTTTCACTTTTTTCACGGCGTGGTCCACCTGCATTTTTGTCCCCTTGATGATCACTCGCGGCAGTGGTAGCGCTTCTTTCTCCACGAAGACGCTCGCCCCCGTGTCCTCCCTTAGCGCTCGGATCGTCGACGCGTTCCGCCCGAAAATCAAACCCAGGTGGCGCTCCTCAATCTCCACGACGTCCTGGCACGACTTCGACGCCGACGAATTCGACCTCGACAGCTCTCGCCCATGCTGCGCTAATCCAGCAGCACCTTGGCCAAGATTAATTGCGCTCGGCGAGGACTGCGGCGAGTCGTTGGCGTTGAAGCTC
The DNA here is from genome assembly GCA_005223375.1 of Amoebophrya sp. AT5.2. Taxonomy (NCBI): domain Eukaryota; class Dinophyceae; order Syndiniales; family Amoebophryaceae; genus Amoebophrya; species Amoebophrya sp. AT5.2. The sequence continues at coordinate 1,886 of RXOD01006300.1, forward strand.
CCCGAGTGAGACGACGAGGCTATCGTCCGCTCCCCCACCATCGCGCCCCCCTGCCCAGACCCGGGGCGGCTGTGCGACAGGAGGTCGCGCTTGCTGTTGCTGTAGTACGAAGTATAGTTCCCGGCCGCGGGGGGCGGGGGCCGCGGAAAGCTGCTGAAGCTGGTGTCACTGGCTCCACCTCCCGGGTACCCCCCTGTGCCCGACGCCATGGAACGGGGCGAGCTAAACTCCGACGTGTGGGTGCCGCCCCGCGCGTCGGTACTCCCCTGATACATGCCGACGGGAACGGGCGGCGGCGGCGGGGGAGGCGGCGGCACGCTAGTAGAATTGGACTTTAGTTTTTGATTTGCAGCGGCTGCAGCTGTAGTTGAAGCTGTGCCTCCCATCACGTAGTTTTTCGTCGTTGCCTGCAAGTCTTGCGATACGAGTCTCGTCAGCTCGCTATCGCCGCTGCTGATACCAGGCGGAGGCATGTCTTGGAGCATCGAAAGCACGCTCATTTCTTCCGCCGGCCGCCGGTGTTCTCCACCTGCGGTGCTCGTAGGTGCTTGCTGCTCTGCCGCGCTGGCGGGCATGAGGGACCGGGGACTTGCTCGCGGCGGCGGGCCTGATGGCGCTGGCGGCGGGGACACAATCGCACCTGACGCCGCTCCACCTCCTGTACTCGTCGTGGCGCCCCCGGTTGTTGTAGATGAAGTTGTATTCATCTAAAGCTAGCAGCTACAACGCTGATAAAAAATTAAAATGGCAATTAAATATATAACACTGGTGCCGCTGCCGTTGATGTACTAGGTACGGTGACAGTCTTTCACCTACTTACACGATAATTCTGGTTCACAGTACACATTTTGCACACGGCGGCGCCAGCCGTAAAGAATGAGCGCGAAATAAGGTGGCACAACAGTAAAGCTTCCAGGTCCTCTCGAATTGCTGGCTACTGGATAGCCACAACAAAAACAAATTTCAATGTGAATGCGAGCGATATTGAAGGATCGCGATCAATAGTGAGTCAGTAATGGCTATGGCAGGTAGATCGTATACAACGAGAGAGAGAGAGAAAGAGAGACAAAAGATTTTTTCAAAAACATAAACTTTGCGGTCAATAATTATTTTTATTACAGCAGAAGGCCCATTTGTCGATCGGGTGGGATCGAGCACAGTCCTGCGCAGATGGTTTGGAAAAACGAGACTCAGAAGCATCTAACGAGGCGCACGAACGAAAGCAGGCCGCGACTGGTTCAGGCGAATCAATGGCATCATGAAGGAACCGAGGGTGGGGGCGGGCAATACCGATACATTGACGTCGATCCAAAAGACGAGCACACTGCGGCCGAGTGAGAAAAAAACCGATTCGCAGGAGGTGCCGCGATGGTCACGCACCTCATCTCTTGTTCGAAGAAAAACTATGCAAAGAAATGCAGGTACCAACTCACTTCGTACAGTAGACAAGGCGCACAGAGCAGACATTGGCACACAAGTCGTGCGGACCGAAGAAATAGGAATGACAGAGTTGAACGCATCCGAAGACGAAAGTAGCACGCGAAAGCTCCCGCGTGTCGCCGGCACCGTCCATAACAAGCAGTGCGCCTTTCACTTTCTTACTTCCGACTCCCTGAAAAAATAAATTCATCTCCTCGGTCGTGTAGTTGACTAGTTGTAAATATGTAAATTCAAATTCTACAGAGCAGACAAAGCATGAAACAAACTCCCAGAAATAGGGGCATGATCCCAGTCGCGTTCATTTTGTGTGGTTCATCGTGTCAGTGTCTCAGGGTCAGTCGGGGGCAGTAGATACAGTAAAGCAGGGCTTGTTTCATTCTCGGAAGTAGAAGGAGCCTGAGAGTAAATAAAAAAGCCGCAGCTTGCTACTTTATCTTCTTCTAGTCGAACTCGTGCGATAGCTAGCAGGGCAGTGGTGTGCTTCTGTAGAATATAAAAGTTTTGATTTTCCACATTCTTGAATCGGGACGAACCTTGGAAGCAAAGGTAAAGATTAGATTTCATCGAACTCTGCACTTTCTTCGGAAAAACTAGTAGAACCCTTTTTACATTATCTATCGATAGAGATAGTGACAAAGCGGTGTCGCGAAAATTCTCGTTCTTCCCTTTGCCATGCTGACGCTGACTTTCGAATTCAACACTACAGCTTAAATTAAGAAATATAATATCCATCATCTAGAGATGAGCCTGAAGCTCAGGATGGCTATATTCAACCAACGATGTCAACGATCGATCCTCCACACCGAGTTTCTCAAGTATTTCTTGTTTACGAGTAAGGTGTGCCCATAACAGATGCGAGCAAATCGGGCGCCAAGTTGGCCCTCTTTGTTGTACTTTTCTTCCCACGAGGGCCCCGGCCCGAGGTCCCGTTGCTGCCTTTCTGTGATCCCTTGCCCTTGGCCAGAAACTGCGACTCCGGTCCGTCTTCCCTCCCCTCCCTGTTTCTCTCCAGAAGGTTCGTCCCTGCTTCCACTGGGTTGTCCCCGTCCGGGTTTTCCCCCAGAGCTTCCGTCGTATTTTCCGGGTCCGTGGTGTTTCCACCAGCTTCCGTGCTGTTTGTCGTGTCTGTCGCGTTTGCGTTCTGCGTTTCATTACTGGCGCCCACAGCCGCATCCCCGTCGCCGCCCCCCCCTGCCGCGCCCTCCACCGCCTCCCTGAGGTCCCTTGCCATGTTCTTCACCGCTATTGCCGGATCCTGACTGGTCGAAGCCGCGGACACGCCTTCGGACAACCGCTGTAGCGCTCTCCCAACATGCATCGCAATCTGCTCGTACATGTGCGTGATGTTCCTCTGCTATCGAGAGGGGCGAATTATTCTACTTCGTAGCTAAACGATACTGCGTGCGGTCGCGGGGTTCCGGTTAAACACTTCAAAAAAACTGAAGGCGACGAAGAGGTGGACTTCCGATAAAAAGGCAGAAGCGATTGTGGTGCTTCGGTGCTAGCATCGGCTTGAAGTTGAAAAAAACACCTTTATTTAAGAGCAAAGAAAGGGGTAAAATCAGCATAACTTACAGTTACTGCGGCGAAAAATGTACTTCTAGCCGAAAGCTGGTCCTAGAGGATGAGAGCAGCAAGCCAGCGGGCGAGAGAGAATAATTTATTAAAGAGGGCGCATTCGATGGAATCCTCCTACTTCTTCGGCCATCGCGGCAGGGTCCCCGAGGAAAAGCGAGACGCCTGAACAAAGGGATCCCCGCAGCAACTGCAGTCCTGCCAATTATCCCTGTCACCTTGTTGTCGTATGAGCATGAGCTCCATGTTGATCCGCAAAGGACCACCGTAATCAATGGCTTGTTCGAACAAAGGGAAAGGCAGATATCTTGCCGCCAGGGTCAGGATACTCCTGCTCGTGCTCGTCAGGATTGCTCGTGCTCGTCAGGATGTCCTATAGAGAGTGTGTGAAGAAGGGGTAGGGGGTGGCTCCTGCTGGGCAGGCAATAGTGCAAGGAAGCGCACTAAAGGAGCTAAGTATAATCGACATCATTTGTATTTCTCGAATACACGGATCATGAAGTAGAAAAATTGTATGGCGGCCATAGCTGCATGTCGAGTGCGCCGTCGGACTGCAGCGCTTCTGCGTACGCCTTTGCCACGGTGTCGTACGCGTTGGACACTTTCACGCTTTCCCCAAACGCCATTCGGAGCCGCTCTGCCGTCGTCGTGTTCGTCTGTGCGTCGACCCCCGCCTGTTGGTCAACGAAGTTTGCCGGCAGCGAACCATTGTTGCCGTCCGGGAACAGCATGGCCAGGCGGCCGACCGCCTTCGCCAGCTCGGAAGTGGTGACCTGGTTCACCATCTCTTCGTGGATCTCGGTACTGCGCTCCCCCCGCTCCTCCGTCGTCACCTGCATGCCGGTAGTCTCCCACCGGTCCTCGCCGGAGTCCTGATCGATCGAGATTTATCACGCTGAGCCAGTCCTCTTTTGGTTCCGGATGATTATTGCACGACGTACAGTTTCTAGTGCTCGTCGTCCTAGACCTAGCGTCGGGTAATTTAAAGTTTGCGATATTTGCACGCGGCCGGAGGTGGAGGTACATGCGATACCGATACGTTCTCAGTCGGCCGCTACTTATGCGTCGTCGGATGACTCACTGTAGTGGAGATCAAGGAATGAAAATCTAGATGAATCAATGTGGAGGTAGACGTTGATCGACGCGTTTCTGTATCAATCTGTCAGCTAAGTGGAGCAGCATAGTCGACTGACTTAGGGCAGCCTACCACGTCCCGCACCAGGTGTCTGTCTTCCACCACGCGCTTTTTGGGCGTCATCAGCATTTGGTCCACCGAGTATGTGAGCGGCGCGAGCGTCGAGGTTACCAGCAGCTGCAGCCGGTTTTTGATCTCGTTCGCCAGCGTCTTCAGGTGGCCCTCCATGTCCAGGGAGGTCTGGGCGGTCAGCCCCGCCAGCATCGTGGAGGTTGCGTTCGAGGTCGCGAGCATCTTCTGACGCATCTCGCCCATGTCCGCCACCATCTGGTCGATCCGCTCCTTAAACGCAATCATGGTCGCAGCCTGCGCATCCACCGAGTTCTCCAGGGAGGTACCGACCTCATTTGAAATGAGTCATTTCAGTGAACGACGACCAGACGTTTAAAAATAAAAATATGGCGATTTGCAGCTGCTCTACCACGGTTCCGATGGATCCACCGATGGACCGATGATGCGCCAGCAGTCCAGTCCACCCAGTGATGTTGAACCTCTATGATCCCATAAATAAAAGATCGGCATAAACAACAGATGTGCACGTCCTCCCACTCCCTGGATCGCTCTCAATGGACGTCGTGGATCCAACAAGTTCCACCACGTCCCGATTTTACCAGCGGGTTCTCCGGGAACGTGACCAACTTCTCCAGAGAGGTATTTCAGTGAAGCATCGACGGCCTTTATAGATTTAGTACTCGCGTTCATGTCTAGGCGAGCTTTCTATCGGCTTGTGGTTCTTTTCTGTTCATCATCGCCGATCGGCTACAAACATGTACATAACCATCGAATTGCATCGAGAAAAAAACTAATACAGTATCCATGTGTTCGAAGGTTTCCTTAAGTTCTTGTCCGATCTTGTCCTTCACGAGCGACTCCATGTTGAAGATTTTGTCCCCCGCCTCTTCGATTTCCGTGGTCGCGCTCTGGACCGCGGTGGCCATGCTCTGGATATTTGCTTCCAGGTTTTGCAGCCCGTCGTTTGTCTGCGAGATTTGGTCCAGCTTCTCCACCGTCTGGTTCAGGTTCCCGATCAGGTTGGTAACTTGCTCCGAAATTTTGGTGCGCGTCGTGTTCGAGTACTCGGCGAGCACGGTGGATATGAAGAAGGGGCCAGGTGGTAAGGAAGCAACTGCTGGTACTTATTAACCAGCACTGTGTAATGGGTCCCTTTAGCTATGGCGAGTGCCGATCAAGGCGCCGCTCGGGAGATTGGTATCTGGGGCGCGAAGTAGGGGTGGTCCGGGGCGGTTTCAGAGATTCCCCATTGTCGTGGGTTTTAGAGGCAAGCGGCGCTAGAGCTAATGGGGGTAATAGGGGAGCAGATTATGGCAGGCCAGTGGCTAGAATGGTGACAGAGCCCGAAAGTATGGCAAAAGAGGGCGCGTAGAATGGTGCTTTACTCCGGTCAGGGGTTGGGCGCAAGAAACTAAAACGGTGCCAGGCCTGCCACGGCCAGCCGCAGAAAGCCGCCGCTGCTCCTAGTAGTTCTGCTACTGCAGACCTCTTCTTACGAGCACCAAAGGGGGCCCAGAAGAGCCCCCGCAAAATGGCACTATACCAGTGCCAGCACTTAGCCAGTTATCACCTGGTCCCACGAGCATAGCGGACAGGTTGGAGAACAGCATCGGGCCCAGTTGATCATTCAAGCTTTCGCTCAGTTCCGTCATGTTGTAGGTGACGTCGGTCTGGGTGCGGATGAGCTGCGTTTCGTTCTGCAGCGCCGCGGTTTGGTTGAACAGCCGCTCCCAGCTAAGCTCCGCGTCGCCGGTGGTCTCAAGCTGGTTGGTCATCATCATGGAAACCTGCGTCGCCAGCGCCGTCACGTCTGCCGCGATCTGGTCGAGCTTGGTCACGTAAATATCACCAGTCTCAGACTCAGTTTCATTTTCATCACCGCCCTGCGTTGAATTACTATCGTTCGCTTCCGTCGCGGCCAAATTCGCCGCTTTCAGGTCGTCCACGGTCGCCCCGATCTGACCCAGAACTTGCAGCAGCTCCTCGCGGTGGCGTGTCGTTTCCTCTGCCGCAGCCGCCTGCGGGGCTACTACTGACTCGGTAATGGACTCGTTCACTTTTGCGGAGAGAGACGCGGTGAGGGACTCGGTAATGGCCTGCTGGTTGTCGTCCAACAAGTCGCTGATCGTGCTGCCGATCGCCTCCAATAACGAGTTCGTGTCCAGGCTCCCGCCCGCGTTGGCGGCCTGCATCTTCGCCAGCAACGCGTCGTGGTGCTCCTGCATCTTCGCCGTGTGCTCTTCCATCACGGAGTTCTGCGCATCCATCGCCGCTCTCTTACAAAAGGGCTGTATCCGAAAGTTTTCTTTGCAGTGCTTGCTCCCAACGTAAGCAGCAGGAGCACAGTAAATACGGACAACACAAAACACAACAGGACGAAGACACTGCAGGTCATCTGCGCCACTGCACATCGATCAGACCTCCACAGGGTACATCATGGACATGGTTTCTTTTGGTATACGAGAAAAAACTAAGTATTGTGCAAGAGTTCCACAACAACTGTTCTCCAGACAGAGGAGTCCGAATCGCCCCCAGAAAAATAAAAATATCAGACATAGGTAAAGGTTGTTTCTTTCGGGTCTTAGCTTTCTGTTCGGCCGCGTCCGTTCTCGCCTCCGTGGCCATCTGGGCCAGCTTCGTGCTCACGCTCGTGTTCACGGAGTTCACAAGGTCCTTCAGAATCGTCTCCGACCCGTCCACGATAGGCTTCACATTGTCCTGGATGATGCCGCTGTTGAGCATCGTCCTGATGCCCTCGACCTGTTCCGTGACGGCGGCACCAGTGTCCTCCTCGCTGTCCTCCAGCGCCGCCTGCGTCGTCGCGTTCACGCTCTCGATAATCGCGGTCTTCCTATGTCAACCGCCCAGCTACTAACACTAGCACGGGACGACTACGACTACGACCACTAGTAGTAGCACTAGCACTAGCACTAGGACTATCAGCACAGGCTAGTAAATCAGCCTCAGCTCCTTCTCCTAAACAGGCGGTAGGGGTAGCAGTCCGGAGAGGCTTCATTGCGGGGGCGAAGGATCTGGCTCACAAGGCCACAGTACAATAGGATCGAAGGAATGTTGTGCATGTGCTGCTCACCGTCGCACCACAAGCGCCAAGAACGCTCGTCCAGAGCGAGTCACTCAAAAATGTTTTTGCGTGTCAGCTTGCTGTTGCTACTCCGTTGGCTTTTCTCTTTCCTAATATGTTTGCATGACTTTCTACAACCCGAAAGCGAAATAGGCCTTCGGCTTTCTAGAAGAACAAGGAAGTAGTTCTTCTTCCACCTAGTTTTCGAACTATAGCCACAGGCGCAGGCCACTTTCTTACCAGCTGGACGGTTCATATCGTGGATCCCAGTTTGTTGTCCAATTCGGCAGTATTCGGCATCCCATCAAGTTTGACTTTCACGTCCGAGATTTGCGACACGAGCTCGCTTTTGATGTTTGCAGACTCGCCGTTGATCACCTTCGACAAATCGCTCGTGATCGTCGCTGTATCCAGCGTTTCCACCCCGGACTTCATAGCGTCCACCTCCGTTTTCATGTCCCCCGTCGCTGTAGTCAGCGTTTCCACCCCGGTCTTCATAGTGGCCACATCTTCTTTCATCTGCTCCACCCAAGCGTTGGTCTCGCCAACGGATCCGACTTTGTTGTCCACGGTGTCGACTTTGCCTTCCACGGCTGCGACTTTGGCGACCACGTCATCGACTTTAGCGGCTATTTCCTGCTGGAAATTGTCCACTTTTGTGCCAGTCGCCACTTTGTCGCTCACCGCAGTCAGAGAAGCGGAGATGGGCTCCAGAGCGTCCAGCGTCTTCTGCAGTTTGCCCATCATGGTCGTGACGTTCACCTGGATCGAGTTCTGCACATCCTCAATCGCCTGCAGTTTTGCGTCCTGCGAGTTCTGCAAACCCTCAATCACCTGCAGTTTCGCGTCCTGCGCCGTGTTCTGGGCGGCCAACTGATTGTTTGATTTACAATGGATTGTGTCCTTCGAAGCAAACTAGCTGCTCAGCTGTACCTCCATATGTAGTCTAGCTCGAGGAAGATGAAGAAGATGAAGAACAAAAAGAAGAAGAACTTAGATCTTCTAGTAGAAATTCAAGCTAGGCGAGGGGGGAAACGCGACGGGAATTGCGAAGATGCTTCGCAATATTAAAGAGAAAGAACTACAAAGCAGGGCTGCTGGGCTCAGGTATAATACATTGGTCTCCATTTCGGTAACTTTTGCCGCGAGGTCTGCGACAGCGGATCCCAAGTCAGTGTCTTGCGTGCTGGTGGCTGTGCTTGCGCTGCGTTTCGTGGCCACCAGGGAGGACTTGTCGTCCCTTGAGGCATCACCATGTTCGGCGAGCGCATCGACCTGTTCCTTCAGGGACAGCTGCTGGCGCGGAGCGGCCGTCTTCTGCGCAGCTGTTTGCACAACTTTCTTGTCCTCCTGCGGGATCCTTGTCACTACTTCTGCATCTGCTTCAGTTGGTTCTGCTCCTGCTTCCCCCGCTACCGCTTCGTTGGAAAAGGTGGTCTCCGCGCCGGTCGCTGTGGGACTCGAGAGGGTCTGACGCTCGTTGAGAAGAACCGGCACGGCTGGCTGCAGCGGCGCCGGTTGCGTCACCACAGGCGGTTCTTGCGCCAC
>RXOD01006301.1:0-10737 GCA_005223375.1 Amoebophrya sp. AT5.2
ATCGACCATAGGCAACCCATACGCGAGACTCCATATACAAGGAGGACCTCCAAGTCTTCCACCGCCAGAACAATGCCCAGGAAGATAGGCTACGATCCCCCCCTTAACTCCATGTTCATGTTAAAGTCCTTGTAGTCCATCGCGTCGAACTCGTCGCTCGAAGCCGTGCGCTTGCAGCGTGGCTGCACCGAGTAAAGCGTGTTCAGCTCGTCCTTCGGCGCCATGCCCCCGCGCCGCGGCCGGAACGGCTCGATCACCCAGCCCTGGGATATCGGCTCGAACCCTGCGAATGAAATTAATGAAATTGTTTCCCTTTCCACTTCCTTGCATAGCTCCTCACGCAGGGCCGCTGAATTCAATCTCATATATCGAGAGACAGATCTGCTCCTCGTATGGTCTCGCAATCGCAATGGCCCTAGCCGCTAGATACATTATAGGTATCAGTCTTGTATATCGGCTCTACTGCCAATAGCCGATCAATCGATGACAGGAGTACGTTTCACTCGCGCGTAGAGTCCGTCCCCTGGGTCTTCTCCCAGCTCCGAGCGGATGGCAACGAACTGGCCCTCCTTGAAGAGAGTCGGGTCCGCGCGCGCGTACTGTTTGTTTTTCAGACAGCACTTGTAGCTGCCGGGCACGCACTGGGCCCCGTTGTCCAGCATCTCGGTCTTGAGCGCTTCCGCCCGCAACGGGTTCCACTCGTAGTCCTTCTTCTTCACGTAGGCGCAGGTCTCCGGCCCGGGCGCCAGGTGCTTCGCCGCGTGCCCCACGCGGTTGCGGTCGTCGGCCTCCGACTCCCACCGGTTCATCCCCGGCAACAGGCCCGTGGAGCTCTCACTACGATTGCGCGCGCCGCCAGAATACATCAACTCCTCCTGCGCCGTGGCGCCCGGCCACAGCGCGAAGGAAGTTCTTGATTTTGCCATCTCCGAAGATGGCGTCGCGAAGGAGGTCCTTCGAGACGAGGTGACCCGGAACCCGAACTGCGGGTTCGCGGCATTTGTTCCTTTTTTCGCGTACGACCACTTCTTTGCCCTCGGTTGGAGGAAGTGTTCGTTGAGCTGGAGTTCCGCCGTGAAATCCGGTAGTGGGACTACCTTGGGCGCAGCACTCGAGGACGAAGTGGACTGCTCGAAGCCGCCAAATAAATGGGGCGGCTGCTGCTGGAGAAAACTGAGGGAGCACTTCTTCATGGTGAGCAGCGAGAACTGAACCTCATCCGAACCGGCGCCGTGAAAGTAGAAAAGCGCCGGCATTTTTTCCTACCTCTACCCTGTTAGTTTCTGTAGTACCTAGTGCGCAGGCACTATCTTTTTCTTTCTAGTTCCATCTAGTTGTGGAATCAAGAACGAGAAGCTCGTGGCTTCGACCTCGCTTTCGAGGATCACGGACATACAGAAAAGTTGGATAGCGATCGCGTTCGCGATGCCGATTTGCGAAAGTAAATTGTTTGCCCCTTCTCGCGCACCCAGTTTGCTTCTCTCTGCCGCTCACGAGAAGTCGTCGAGATCGATTCAGACGAGAACGAAGAACGCAAAGAAGTGGGTCATAAAAAACTGTGAGCAGCTGAAGATACAACTCAAGATCATGTGGCTTTGGTGCTTTTGCAGTTTCATTTTGCTGTCTGGGAGATGCGCGCCCGCTTCCTGCCGGATAGCTACAATGCAATCGTCCCATATTTGAAGAAGAGGAATCAGGACCGTGCGCAGCTGTCTCGGCTGACTACCCGATTGACCGTCAGCATTTCAGAAAGCAGAAAGGGTGGAAAATGCGCAGTGCAAATCAATGCATGAATTCGTTTGTCCAAAAAATTAAGTACAAAAAGCTCTTGCCGCCGCGTGTGGATGAAGGACTTAGGAAATTTGATCCAAGCTTGTGTACAGAACGGGCTACAGCAAATTTTATTTGTGCAAGTACTTAGCTACAGCTAGATGTTCATGATCGGATATACTTAGCCAAAAGCATTGGCTGAAGAGTTCTATCGGAAAAACATACTAATAGCGGCTCGTCCATAGACTTTCTCAACATATCTCTTCACCCTTGCGCGGTTTCCTGGAAGAAGTAGTTTGCGGAGTTGAAGAAGGCGTCGAATTCCACCACCGAGCTCGGCACCGCTTCCGCGGGGCAGTTCTTCAAAAACGGTTTCAGCTCGGCGACCGTGTCGCAGTACACCAGTCGGTTCCAGAGGTCGGAGGAGATGATCCCCGTCGCGTACCAGAAGCCGAACAACGCCTTTATCGCTACGGTCGGGTGCACGATGATGAGCTGCATCCCGGGAAGTATGTACTCGACCGTTCGAACGATCTCGCCGAAGAACTGCCGGCTCGCGGGCAGGTACTGCCCCGTAGCGTGCGCATACACCAGATAACACTCCTTCACCAAACGCCCGGGGGCAGGCGTCGCCATCTCGCGAAACACCTCGATGCGGGCTGTGGTTTCAGTTTCATATGGCCTCAAAGCGAGTGCATGTTGTGCAAACTCGACGTATTATGTGTTACTGTTAGATAGTTTGTTTAATACTGCCGGCCAGGCAAGAACCATGTTTGGAAAACTAGACCAAGACCTCGACCACAAGGACCACTAAATTAAAGTACAGATGAAGTATCGCAGCAGTTCTTCTTCTGGGTAGCGCGCGGAGATTTTTTCGCCCAGGAACCACATGTGGGGGACGTGCATGTCCAGGTTGTTGACCAGGAAGGAGAGGTTCTTGTGTTGGATCTCCCCGCAGTGGCGGAGCGAGCGGAAGTAGATGCGCGAACACTCCAGAGCCGTTTCCGCGTCCCACATGGTGAGAGACAGCCTCCGCTGCGCCACGTGGTCCCAGTCCCCGACGAAAGCCTCGATCAGCTCGCCGTCGTCCGAACGGTCGTCCCGCCCGTTCCGATCGCGATTCTGTCCGGGAGTGCTGCCCGCCTGTACGATCGATGGTCGACATTTTATTCATTGCTAAAGATCAAAGAAATTTGTGAAAAGTCCACTTTTTTCACTTCCACTTCCACATGAGCCTCAGCGGACTTGAAAGTATCCATCGGCTATCTCAAACTGATCTGTGAAAAATTGGATCGATATCGTTATCGGCTAAAGAGAGTTAGTTTTAGATGTGTTTAGTAAGTACCTCCACCCTTGTAGTGCGCGCATCGTCCTCGCGCTGGGGCCTTGACTTGATCATTTTCTTTAAATGGTCGTGGGGCTTCCGTCCGTCCTTACTCTCCACGAACTCCCCCGTCCGCGGGTCGCCGAAGAACTGCGCCTTCAGCAACAGCACGCGCTCGCGGAACCGCTGCTGCGGATCTGGTGTTTAAGACGGCAGATCGAGTTCGAGCAGCCTGTCTCTAGCTCTACTCCTGGCCAAGGGTTGTACTAATCCGATTCCGAACAATCCGCTTCACATGTCCACAGCATTTTCTAGAATCATTTCAAGTACCGAGTTCCGCCTCTCTTGCTCTGCTTTCCACCACGCCTTTGTCTACGTCCTCCGCAGCTCCGTTTTCCTGCTCCTGCGCGTTCTCCAGGGCAATCCAAGCGTTCAGTTCTTGGAACATGAGTCCGCTGCCTTCTTTCGGAAACCTCGGGAAGTAGATCTTCAAAAGCTGGCGCGCCAGCGAGCATTAGAGGTTGAAAAAATCCAGGTCGTGCTTCCGGTTTAGGTTTTTAGCCGCTATCGTATCCCAGCATCCACGGCCATCGCCCAGCGATACTCGGCCTTGATAAAAGTCCATCAGGCCGCACTTCTTCTTGGCTCTTTGCGTTAAACCGACACCAATGGCAGGGCACTCGCTGGCATTGGCTTCCTGTGGCTGCAAGGTATGCTGGGGTGGGAACCACACAAGAAGCCGCTAACCTTCTCGGGGGGAGCATTATACAACGCATACCCATACTTCATGACCTCTGAACCCTGCTGCTCCTAGTCCATGTCCCCCTAAACAACAGAGCCACAGCAAGATCTCTCAGCAAACCAAACCCTGGACCTAAGCGGCTGAGTTTATTCAACCCTTAATCGCAGTGGTCCGAAAACGGCGACACCAGGACGATGTCCTCGATCACGTTCGGCAGCAGGTCCAGCCACCGCCTCAACGTCCGCAGCAGAATGTGCACCGACTCCTTCAGCGGGTACGACTTGCGCACGGAATAACAAATTGGAATGGCAAGCGATTTCAGCTTCAGCTCGTCAGCCATCTTCACCATCTCGCGAACCTGGGCAGTTGCGATTTATTTTTACGAGAGGAGGTTGTCTTTCGATACGATCAAACATACAAAAACCTCCATAAGTACACAGACGTGCCAGGTGTGTCTGGCTGCTTTTTTGTACTTGAGCGTGTATCTCGGGCCGGAGAAGAGAATGATTTTCCGGCACAGTAGGTTCCCGAAGTTGCCCTTCATGGCCACGACTTCTCCGCCCCTCAAAAGCTTCGAGGGCTGGGTCAACGTGGTTTCGTTGTCCCCGCTGACCATGATCGTGTGACCCACGTCGTGCGGGTTCCAGTTCCTGCTAAACGTCGTCCTCCCTCCCCCCAAATGATTATACCCACCATAACCGGAAGATCCCCCGACACCCCGCACCCCCGCAGTCCCCTGGAACTGTACTGCTCCTGCTCCTGCACCGCCTCCCACCGCCCCAAAGCTCCCGTTCACACCGCCGGGACCTCCGCCCCCGCCGTTGTACAGGTTGCTAGTATTACCTCCTCCGGCCGGAACTCCCGGGTAATTGACTCCGCTCGCGAAGGGCTCGGGGTGGGGTAGTGGGTCAGCGAAAGGGTCGGAACCCAGGATGAAGTCGGAGGACTCCTCCGACACTAACGTAGAGAGCAACTGCGCACCCGAGTGGACGGACATGCAGTATGACCCGAGATCCAGCGATGCGACATCAACGATGGGCAACTGGTAAGTGGCTCCCGTATACTATTCAGCCCACATCAGTTGGCGATGGCGGATTGCCCTAGCGATGGCGAGTGTCGGTCAAGGCGTTCAGGAGATTGGTATCTGGGGCGTGAAGCGAGCGATCGGGGGCGGTATTTAGAAATGGGCCCCATTCGATTTGGAGTAGGTGTAGGGGTGGAAGCGAGAAGTGACCCAGTCGGAGGCGAAGAGGAGCAAGGTCATGAAAAGCTAGGAGCCAGAATGATTCTCCGTCTAGTTCTACTGAGACTAGAGCCTAAAAGCAGGGCAAAAGCGGGCGCCTTCTTCTGTCTAGAGCTGTTAGCTGTGGGGTCTACAGGGTGCCCGGCCTGCTTCCGACCGCGGAAATGGTCGCCTTTTCCGGCCTAGTGCATCCCTCAGCTGGGGACAATCAGACGGATCCCCAACAACCCCCCCAGAAAAAATCAAATTCACTATATCGCATCCTCGATGCCCATCGTTATCGCATCGCTGGTCTCGTCGGGCACCATATGCAGTGGTGATATTCTCTCAATACATTACGCACCCCCCCGATGTTCAGCAGCGTGCACGGGTTCTCCCGCGCATCCACGTTCGGTACAACGTAGGTAGAGCTGCGCGATCCCCCCGCCTGCTCGCTGCCCTGCAGTCGCGCTGGTGGCGGTGGTATATGAGCACCCCCCCCATTGTTATCGGAGTCGTCGTCGCCGATGTAAAACTGCTGTGTGGATGGGGGCTGCTGCGTCGTGGCGCGCAAGGGGTCGAGCCGGTCGACGAACGCCTGACTATTTCCATTTCCGCCTCCCGCGGCGGTGCCAGTGCCGCCTATACCACTTTGTTCGACGTAGTAGTGCCCCGCAGCCGTTGCGAAGTTGGCGTTGCTGCTACTACTGGCGCTGCTGCTGCTGCTCGGGTACGCGGTGGAAAGGTCTGCGGCAGAGCTAGACGGATGGCCCTTCAGGGGCGAGCTGCGCGGGGACTCGTGCGGCGGGAAGGCATAACTAACGTCAAAACACAGCGCCTGCGCGTCGAGGGAACACAAGTCGCCCTGGAGGAAATAAATAGGAAGATCGCGATCGATAAATTAATAAATTAGTTGCGAACAACTACATCAGTTGTACTCATACCTGGTATATCTACTTCACCCTTCTGCGGGGCCGGACGTCCACGGAAAACGAAAATATGTACCTGGTAGATCTTCACCCTTCTGCAGGGCCGGACGTCCACGGAAAATGGGCTTTCGATCTCCCCAGCGCCGATTTCGTTTTCCCGCTGGTTGGAAGCGCTGGCCGCGGAACTCTGAAGAGCCTGGTCGGCCCAGGAGGGAATGTTGCGCAAGCTCACCTGCTGATCCTCGCGGTGCCGGTAGTCGTCCACAAAGCGATTATGAACGAGGCAGAGACATCAACTACTGTGGCCTGTGTTAATCTTCCTACTTTTAGACATAGAGACACAGTAGACCACTGCTCTCGTGCCCCACTATGAAAAGACGAACCTCCACCTCCGCGAGGACTCTACTTCTGGCAAGACTCTTACTTCGAGGCTTGTGCGGGTGCGCCTAGCTTCTAGTAGAGAAGAACCCAAAGTTGTGAGCGGCCGCGAGGCTCGGGCGTGGTCTTCCTCGCGGCCAGACCTACAACGGCGGCATGGGTAGCAGCGGATTTCGGCGAATCTGTAAGTAGTTGTACCTGTCTTTCGAGCAGTCACTCAGTAGTTGGCCTCGCGCCATAGTTTTGTGACGGGCCCTCCGCGCCGCTGCCGTCGTCGAAGAGGGAGGTAATCGCGCTCGACACAATATCCGACATCTTGATGAGTCAATGTGTGCTGTGCGTCAACAGGGTTTAATTTCAAGAATCATTTCATCGTGTTTTCCTACCGCGTCGTATAGCTACGGACTTACTAACTCACTGATTTGGCAAAAGCCAGAGCAGACGAATTGTGTGAAATGAGCCCACGACGAACGCCTCCCCCGCTTTACAACACGCGTACTTTATCGGTGCATGCCATACGCAGACGAATCTTACCGACAGCAATCTACTTTAGCACAAATCATGAGGTCTGCCCCTTTGCACACATAGCTTGCATCGGTCAGACGGTATAATTGGTGTCCCTCCCCGTGATGAAACCGATAAACGGCAAACGAACAAGCAAGTGCAATCGCGATCAAATGGATGGATGCAATGGCCAGAAAGCAATTAAGTACTACGGAGCTGCCATTGCGCGCACTTTTTCATGCTCCTTCTACACTCCGACCGGTTCCCGAAGCTCAATGTCCGAGTCGGCCACTACGGTTTCTGGTAAGTTCTGCCCCGCTCGATCGGGGTTCGTCACTGTCGGCGCTACCCAAACAAGTCCAGGTCTATGTCGTTACTTTTCTCTTTCGATTTGTTCTCGGCTTCTCTATTCGTAAGGATGATTTGTCCCTGCTTACCGCCCGGTATAGGTATTGGGGGACTCGCCGCCCTGACCCCAAAACCGTCCTCTCCAAGCAAATCCACTCCGCCGCCCGCGCCAGTAAAACCCCCGCCGCCGCCGAAACCAACCGGCGCTGCGCCGAAATCAGCGAATCCGGACGAAAAGGCCGTTGCGCTAGAAGACGACCCTTGGCCGCCGAAGAAGTCTTCGCTCGGTCCGCCACCCCCCAGGAGGTCCACGCCGGGTGCTTGCAGTTGCTGTGGCGGACTTCCTCTCTCTCCCACCGCTGTCGCTGGGAAGTCCGTGGCGAAGTTGCCGCCGAAATCAGAATTTATTGACCCGTCGCCGAAGAGGTCGGGGGGTGAAGTTCTTGGCGGTGATCCCGAGGCCGCTAAGCCAGCTGGACCGCTGCCGAAAAAATCCGCCTGCGCGCCGGAAAGCAGGTCGGTGCCGGCGCTGCCTCCTGCATCGATTCACGTTTTTCTTCCGAAATGAACATGAAGTCGCTCTATCGAAGAACAATTAATCGCTCTTTCCAATGGCGACAAAAAAGTCTTTTCTTATGAGTGAACCTTCTGGCGATTTTCGCGCCGCGGTCGCGGCCCCCCCACTTGGAACTACCTTCGGCGCCGCGAAGAAGTCGGAATTGTCGTCGGCGAACGGGTTTCCGCCCCCAGTGTCTCCGAGCAGGTCCAGCCCGCCTCCGCCGCCGGTGCTTCGCCCCTCCCCGAAACCCCCGCCCAAAGAAAAATCTGCGGGCTTCTTCTTCGCGGGCGCCATTATGGGCGCGTCGCTGGGCGCCCCGAGACGGGGAATCGGCGCATTGCCCAATTGCCGCGGCGCGTCGAGGAACTTGGGCTTGGCGCTTGGTGAGGGAATATCCTCGTCCTCCCCGCCGAGCAAGTCGGGCTCGGTGCTTGCCAAATTAGCATTCGGTGGCGAAGCGTCGAAGTCGGCAAAGCCGCCGTCGAAACTGCTGCCGGGGCCGCCGTTCGACGCAGAGGACCTGGCCGAAGAACGTTTTTCGTGTGCCGCCGGTTGCCATCTTGCTTCCCGTTCTTCCTCTTTCTCTTTCATCCAGAAAAGTAGGAAATAAAGCTGCAACTACATTCATATTCAATTCACTTTCGTATTGATTTATATAAGTACCTCTGCATTCCTTCTTCTCTGTCTTCCATTTGTTTTTTTCTTTCGTGCTCCACCTGTAGTTGTTCCGAGCGGACCTTCTGGAAGCGTTCGTCGAAGGCCTTCTCGAAGCCCTTGTCGCCCCGGACAGACACCTTGCCCTGAAACTGCTTCTGCTCCAAAATCTTCACCCCGTCCTTGGTCCGCAGCGACACCCAACCGTACACAGGCTGGATCTGTAATTGTGTAAATGGAAAATGGGGCTCATGATCCCTGCGAGTACAGCTGCTCTCATCCGATATTAAAATCTGTCTGTTGGGATGAAGGTGGAAGAAATGTTGAATGCCGATTGATATTCATTCCCAGGTCGTGCAGTTGAGATGAACACGAAACAAAAAATCGACAGAGAAAAATAGAGGCTCGCACCATCCTCGCTCTCCTGCCGACGAGTTCGACGATGGCGACGATTTCACCGTAGTTGAGCTGGTGCACCTGGGGTGTGGTGGTATCGTAGCCCTCCCGGACGAGGGCGCCGCCGCGGTGACACACCTTAAACTTCACCGGGTTCTCCAACGTGGGCACCTGCTCGTCCACCATCTTCGAGACCTGAAATTCACCGTCAGTGATGAGGTCAAATGATCGCGATGCTTTGGGTACTGTGTCTGATGATGTTAATCTTGCGGCGCTAAACGCCTAGGATTTCCCGTCCTTCTTCTTCCTTCATTGCGCTGTTGCTGCTGGATTGTCAGAGGCATTACAGGCCTTTCGCGTGCTATTTCTATCGGTTCTCTTTTCACCACCTCACGCCACTTCCGCCTGTCGAGGGCGTCCTCCCGGTCCCCCCCTCTCCGCTGTGTATGTTTGGGTACTGTATCTAATCTAAGTATCGAAGTAGAAGCGGAAGGGAATATGTAGTACCGCATGGTCGATTTTGTGGATGATTTTGTGGCCGAAGTTGGCCAACTTGTCCTTGATGATCGCGCTGTGGGTAAGGTTGTTCATCTTGATGCTGGGGGGTGAACTGGATGAACAACCTCACCAGCACCAAAATCGCCCGTAAGAGAAACCGAGACGACGAGGAGCTATAAAGCCAACGCACGCGAGGACATGCACTTTTGATTTTGGAGAATGGCAATATTGTTTTACAGATGCCGCTTGTTCAACAAAACGAGTAAGGACATATTAAGACTAACAGCTTTCGGGTTCGGAGAAGGCTCCTGAGACAGTAGGCCCCTATGCTCCTTTTCGAGACAGCGTGTAATCCTAGCCCCCCGTACCTTCTGCTGAACAGTAGGCGTACCAATTAGAAAAATTTACTTTTACACGCTGGCGCTCCCGCTTCTTCCCTCAGACTTCCATCGGAAGACAATCCGAGATGAAAGCTTCGTAGTTACTTATCACTGGAACACTCGCGGCTGGCTAGAAGCCAAGGAAGACCACAGGCGACGTCGTGGGGCTGGGGCGGGCAGCAGGGTTCCATTAATTTCAGCTGAGACCAGCCGCGACGCCAATGTTTTCCTGCCGAAGATAGCTATCGTCAATTTTACACGACTGCTTTGGCAGCCAGTTTGTCAGAGGTGCCGCCTCAGGTGCGACAAAGCTACGTCAACAATGCTTGCTACATCTACAACGGGTTTGCATTTACAGAGGCTCTGGAAAAAGTGGCAAAACCTTTCAATCGGCTCGCAAAATGGAGGGTGTAGTACATGGGAAAATGAATTGCAACATGATACATATAGCCATTGCAGTGTCAGAACATGATATAGCCGTTGCCGTTCTCAGTTTTGCTAGAGAAAAGCGACGACGATTCGCAGCACGTCGTGCGGAAGTGTGCGGAGGCACTCGGGCTTTACCAACATTTTCGCTTCCTCAACCTCCACCGCCGGCGGTCGCGCGCCCCTCCGCAGCTTATACGGCCGCTCCCTTCCCCCGATTGCTACCCGAGTCTCCACGGTACTAACCGACGTTACTACCTTTTCCTCCGTAGCCGCTTCCTCACATGAAGTTGATGCAGTCGAAGACGACGCCGACGCCGGCGCTTCTGGTTTGACATTCACTTTCGTCGAAGTCGCAGACGGTCCCCGCCAAGCCAGCACGACCGCGGCCCGACGTGCCCAGTTTGCGCGGCTGGCGATGTCTTTGGGTAAAAACCGCACGTTCCCCGTCGTGATCCCAGTGATCGCACCACTCGCCAACAATTCCTCCCCCGCGACGCTCAGGAATTTTCGCACGACGTTCTCCAACAGGACCGCCAGTTCCTCCCGCGGCCTGGGACTAGTACTAGTACCGGTCAACATGACTGCTGCTGCTGCTGAGCGAGGT
>RXOD01006302.1:0-10736 GCA_005223375.1 Amoebophrya sp. AT5.2
TGAACACACTCAAAAAAGCAATCCTGGCACACGTATACCAGTCGCTTTTTCGAATTTTCATTAAGTTTGTGGAACGCCAATCCCGATAAGGTTGCAAGTCGTTGCGTCTGTTTTTGGGTGTCTTTTTAAAGCTAAACACGACTACACGGCGCGCAAGTCCACGATGCTCGACTATTGCCGACGACCTCCTCTTCGACGACGACGGCGCGAGGCCCCCACGGCCCACGCTGCAGATGGATAGAACCCGACGGCTTCGGGGACGAGCACGACACACAAACAGATGCTGTTGCAGATGTTAGTTTGCCCGCGTGCCGCCTACCACACGACTGCCATGGCATCTGGAGCGATTGGCAAGACTGTAGTGCTTCGACGGGGAGTGCGCTGCGCGAATACACGATCAAAAAAGTGGTGCCGGAGTACTTCGACGACGTGCTCACGATCAAGGTTTGCGATCGCAGCATAAAGGGCGCAAGGTCCAACGCCCGGCCATCCGTGAACACCTACTTGTTCAAACAAGACAACGCGAGCGCCGACAAGATCCATTTGTCGAAGGGCCGCCCGAAATTCGGGACGCGGAATATAAAGAGCGCGGCCGAAGACAACCACGCCGCGACGAGAGAATCACAATGGAGCTACGCCATCAAAAATTGTCCCACCTGCAGCATCCAGCTGAACTTTTTTCATGCGGGCAACGGGCCGAGCGGCGGTCCACAATGGGACATGGCCAACGATTGGATCTGCATTTCCGAAGTGCGCACAAATCACGAGGTGCTGACGAAGGTGCCGTTCTGGCTTTCCAATAATCAGTGCTCCGAGAAGTTCAAAGAAATTGAGTTGCAGTTTAGAAACGATCAGGACTACCGGCTACTTCCAGGAGGGGACGCAAAGAAGGGACCTCCCGGCTACTTCTCCTGGAGGGAATCGGGGCGGCTCGCGTGCGTTCCCGGGAACCCTTTACAGCGGAAGCTCGTCCACGAGCGGGGAGCTGAGTGGGGTCCCTTCTTGAACACGAAGCGGGCGCTCGGCCTGACAACCTGCAACAACTCTCCTAACATGAAGTACGCGGTATGGTGGAAGGTCCAACTGTGAACAAGAGCAACCAAGTTCAAATAAAGCAAGTATGATTTATGAAGTACAACGAGGACGACCCATGCCTGGGCTCCGGGGAATGGATAGCATGCCCATGCGCTCTGCAGTCTGGTCTACCCGGCGCGAAGGGGTCTCGAGCGGTTCAGGGATGCCGCTGCCGCATTCGAGGACGGATGCGGTCGGGAGCGACCCGGTTCACACCGAGGTGAAGCTTACGCGGAGTCGGTATCGGGAGAAGATCTAGTACAGAATCATGCTCGCAGTAGGGACCGACAGAGTGCGTTTCTTGGAACGTGAATATCCACCCAAAACTGACGCCGCATGAGACCAGTCGGCGACGTGGAAAGTCACCCGCCAAGCGCCGGAGATAAGAAGTTCCGAGGTACGTGCTGTAAAAATTCATTTTTATTCTGCACCGTCCAAGCCGTTCGCTCCAAGAAGCCATCGCTTCTTGGGAAGAGCGCGCGCCGACGGGGCCTTACTTCATACTTCAAGCACTTCACAGTTGGGCATGTCATAAAGTGACAACGACGCGAACACCCATATGTACATCGACACCTGGAGGTGGCAAATCAAGGTCCAGCTGAACTTCAAAAACGGACTCGTGACTAGAGAGATTTTTTTTGCGTATAGAATAAGAAAGTACTTCTACTTCCTTGCTTTCACTATAATAAAAAAGATCGCGATGGGGTTGGGGAATGGGATACTTCTCCTTGCGCCATTCCTGCAGTTCGTCTGCATCTCTCTTAGGGGCGAGGAGATGACTGGACACGCAACTACAGAGCTTGTCGCCCTCTGACCTGCTCTGTTGCTGCGTCACATCTCCTTGCGAGCAAGAGCGTACCCTAGACACCCTCCCAGAAACCTCTTCTTTTCTTTTCTTGGCGTCACACTAACATTTGCAACGAAACGCACCTCCAAGCCGCGATCGAAGGGGGTACGAGTACGTGAAAGAGGCGCCCGCTGCGCCCTCCAGAGGGGGAGTCCCGTAAGGCATAGGCAGGGGCAGCCGGAAGTCGCTATTGTGGGTAGGGGTACTACAGGAGGATTTCAATTTTTTTAAAAGGTCGGTTTAAAATAATATATACGCAATGTAAATCTCCATAGTGAAGGATGAAACGGTGACGCACGCGCACTTGCCCAATCTGCACACGAGCGTGGTGGTGACGTCTTGCACCAAAGAGGATACGGAATGCGCAGAGGAGGGGGTTGGCATGGCCAACATCACGGAGGGCGCCTTGGAGAAGATAACACTGACGTTGGTCAACGACGATGTCAACGGGTTGAAGGGGTTTGTCTCGACTGACGCACAAAGAAACAAGGTCTGCATCGCGTCTGTCGTGTACGGAAGGGTCGTCGTGGTCAACGAGTCGCCCTTCTGGCTGGTGGCAGCAAAGACCGATGGCAGCAACCCCGCTTGCAACGACCCACGTCCCGGGAGCGGGATACCGGTAGGTGTTGTTGATTGCGGCGAAAAGCTGGTGCTTAACGTGAAGAACTCGGACGTATTGGAGGGAGCGCCGCTCAAGGGAAAACCGCTGCTGCAAATATCGCCGCTCAAACCGGCAGCGGAGTACACTACCGTCAAAACCTCGATCGAGAAAGTTGTGCCGGAGTCCTCCGACGACTCCTCGCAGCTCCTCGAGCTCCGCACCCAGCAACAGCTTCCCGACGACGTCCCGATGCCCGCTCCCCAGAACAGTTGTGCCTGCGCGCAGCGGATTGCTCTAGGGTGCGTCCTGGACTTTTCATGTTGCTATGCTGCGTGCTGCCCTTATCCGAAGCAAAACTTCGCCCTCCCCCCGGGGGCTGGTTTCGATGGGATATCTGGAGTCATCACGTGTGCCAGGACCTGCCTGGGTTCTTTCGGTCCCTGGACTGCATGCGTTAACGGGAAAACAACCAGTACGTTCAACATTCAGCTGTTCCAAGGCCACCAACTGGACGGGAGGCATGGAGTTTATGGAGTAAATCCAGGAACAGCTCCTGTCTCCCAGGGCGGCTGGCGCGAAAAGCCTTGCGCTCACGTACTCCAGTGGGCACAGTCGGGTACTTGGATGAGTCACCCCGAGCTCTTCGATCCGCAAGTAGTACCGCAATACAAGCCACCTGCAATTCCAGCAACATCGTATCCTACACCTACTGCTGCCGCTTTCATCCCCTGCGGTCCCAACCCCGCGTATTGCAGTAACCTGATAGCGGAGGCGCCCTGCGCCATCCCTCCGAATCCGCCGCCGGCGCCGCCGCCGCCGCCCCTCATGCCGCCGCTCAAACCGGCAGCGGAGTACACTACCGTCAAAACCTCCGCGGCCTCCGTGCAGAGCTGCGACGACTTCACAGCGACTGCGAGCTGCGAGGACTGCAACGCGCAATGGACCGAGTGGGACGAGCAAGGGGGGTGTAAAGGGGGTATTTAAGCCAGGAAAGGATTCAAGATCAAGTCCGTCTCTTTTCCGGAGCATCGGCATGATGTACTGTTAGTTAATAAATGTAAGTAACAGTAAATAACTGGCGGACTCTGACTCATAGTCATAGGCTCATAGCTCGCGCCGTACTAGATCGTTCGGTAGAGAAAGAGTAAGAGAGTCGAGTGGGCTTCGGCTTTAGGTGCTACCGGCTTGGTCCCGTATTTGTCTCGTTGCGCTGTCCTCGCATTTCGCCGGTATTTGGCCGGTATTGCCGCACCGATATTCAGTTGTGTTGTTATTGCGTCGTGCTTGATGCGCTACTCGGTCAATTTGATGGTCGACAACTTCTTTGTACTACTTCACTCGCATACGCATTGTTTCGCGTGGTATCCTCTACTTATACAAGACGCGGCATCGCTCCACGAGAAGCGGCGCCGGAAGTAGAGACACTGTCCTCCCTCTAAGGCAATCGCGCGAGGCACTGGAAAATCACGCAGAAGCCAACAAACGGAGGGAAACCGTGCGAGGAGAGGTACCCCGGCAAAACCGAGGGCCAGCCTGTCGTCGAACCCTGTGGCAGGAATTGCACGGCGACGTGGGGCGAGTGGGAGGAGTGCGATGACAACGGAAGGCAGGTACGGAAATGGAACATCGCGACGCCGGCTCGGGGCGGCGGTTATTGCGAGCACAACTCAACGCATCAGGAGACCCAGGGGTGCGTCGCGCCGGCTGTGGAGGATCCTTATAGCCAATATGCGCACAACTGCACGGGCGAATGGGGCGACTGGCAAGGCGAGTGCCGGGACCGCGACGGCTCGGGGAAAACGTACCGCGGCCGCACCTTCCATCTCGCAACTACCGCCAGCACAACTACTGCAGCTGGAGCAGGCGGTGGTGTTCGGGGATCGGACGAGAGCAACGGCAACACCCCTCATCTGGCGCCCCTCACGGAAGACGAACATTAAGGCTCACGAAAACGCATCTCGAGTAGCATCTCGTGAAAATTTTGGCTCTGGTGCTGCCTACCCTAGGAGTGCCGCATAGGCTTCGTAGTGAACCACAAGGAAAGCTTCGACATCTGCCAGACGGAATGGGCCATGATGCAGCAGCAGGCTGCCCCGTAATGCTCGGGAATCAGTGCCCGTTGGTTCCCATGCTAATTTGCCGGGCGTGGTCCCTCGCCAATTTCAGGGCCATTCGTCACATTTTCACGAGATGGATCACCAGATGGGTTTCCGTGACCTCTAAGAACACCACCGCCTGCTCCAGCTGCAACAGTGGCGTACTTCAACGACAACGTCTTCCACGTCTACAGTTTCACTACCCATCTCCGATCCTTGCATGCGGCACGAGCACGGGATTTTGTTGACGGGCGAAACTTTTTTTGTCGGCGGGAAATACAACGAGGAAGCCACCTTCTGGCTAGACAGCACGAACAAGGAAGTCGAGAGTGGAAAATGGAAACTCTACAACGCGGTACAAGCTGGCGCCGCTCGCAAGGCGGCACGGAAAGGATTACGAGACGCAATGGCGGACGAGTCGAAAACCACATTCTGCTTCGGGGGAGGACAGGATGACCAGGTGGCGGCACTCTTTTCCCTGCCGCAGGAGGCAAAGCAGATCACGTTGGTGCACAAAGCAGGGGCCATAGCCATCGGCAACCTCGTTCACGACGATTCCAGTCCGGAGCTGGATAATTGGGCGTCGTGGCCGCAGCATCAGGGCCGCATTACTCCGTGGATAGTGGCCGGCAAAGCGGACACGCGGGGGCAAGAGGACACTCCGACTTCCAAACGCAGGGATGGGGTCGCACCGCTGCGGGTGTCGTACGAGAGAATGAAAGACGGGAAAATACAAAACTTTGACTACAAACCTGTGAAAGAGTGGGGGGACGAACTGGAAAGCTGGGGGGAGCAGAAAAAGATTACTTCTACTCCCGACCTCCACACAATGCCAGTTCGTGTGAGGGCGCAGGGCGGACCGCAAGCGAAATCGATCGACTTCAGGGATGGGCCGCTGAGTTCTTTCCCCGCGGGCGACTACTCCGTGGTCATCGGCGAAAATTACTGGTCGAACAGTGAGGACAATCAGGGCGTCACGTGCGTGCAGGCGATTGCGTGTGTCGCCGACGTGACCGAGCGAACGCCTGCGACCGCGACCGCCAGCTACTTCCACCATCGTCGCGATGACAATGTCCTCACGATCAAGGTGTGCACGACCGCAAACGCAAAATCCTTGGGGAGGCCGCATGTGTACACCTATCGACGGCACGACGACCAGGGAGAGCCAGTTTCTTCGCTGAAGCTGTCCCCAGGCACGCCGAAGTGGGGTAAGTACGTGGCCGGGCCCAATCCGGGCGAAGGTAATCGCGTCGCGCATTCGGGTTCAGCATGGAGCTGGAACATCAAGACGGAGGTCGACAGCAACATCCGGCTGGACTTCAGCAGGGAAAAGGTGCAGCCACTGAACGAAAAGTGGACGCACCTCGACGGGATATGCATTTCCGAGGTCCGCACGGAGGACAAGGTGTTGACGAAGGTCCCGTTCTGGTTAGACACGGTGTGCGAAGCCCAGGCGCACGACTACACGGGGTACTACAACCATTTCGACCACGAAGGGCGAGTGAAGTGCTGGGGTCCGGTGCGCGAATGGGGCCCGTTTTTGAATACGCGACGGGCGCTCAGCTTGAAAACGTGTCGAGAGGGCTTCAAGGGATGGAGCAAGGAAGCGAAGGGGTCACTAATGGTGGAAATCACGATGAAAGGGGATAGCGATAGCGCGCGCGTTTTGGAACATTCGTTCGACGCAAACGACGGCCTGAATAAGGCAGGGCTGCAGACAAGCGTGCTGTTCGACTCGACTTCAGATGGTGGGACTGGGAGCCCGCCCGTGTCGATCGCTGAGGAAGAGCTGGAGTCTGTGAAACTGACCGTCGCCGGCACGAACATTGCCTTGTGCATCGAGCAGGTCGTATACGAGTCCGTGGTCCTCACCAACGCGCCGTTTTTGCTGGATCTGAAATTACCCAACGATGCGGATCGCGCGTGCGGCAGCCGGATCAATTCAGTCTATGGCGATACCGGTATCCAGCAGTGCTACACGGAGTCCCGGGTGATGAAGGTGTCAAAATCGCGTCTCGCATTGCAGCAGTGTGATGTGGGGTGGGCGGTTGAAGGTGGAAGCGCTGTGGGGAAGGAGGTCGAGGTGAAGCTGCAGTTTACTACTACTACAAGAAAACGACCGGCATCCGCAGCCGCACCGTCTTCCGACGGGGGGGAGCCTGTCGACAATGCAGGTGACGACTTGTCGGTTTCGTCGGTAAGCAAGCACGTGGCGTGGAAGCCGAATCAACCTCCGACCGAACCGCTGATAATTCCGCTCGAGCACGACGATCTGAAAGAAATCCAGATTGAAGTGGTGTCCCCCAAGACGATGGTTTGCATCTCCGAAGTGAGGCTCGGGATGTACTCGGAGCAGGTGGTGGTGGAAAAAAACAGCTTCCTCTTGGTGGGCAAGGACAACCCGGCGTGCAACCAGGGTGCTGCTAGGATAAAAATGGTGGCTGGAGCTGGAGGGGGGTCGGAGGGAGGGAGCGGTGGTAGCAGTAGCAGCAGCAGGAAGGTGCCATGCTACGACACGACGAGACGGTTGCCGATTCCTCCTCATGCGACTGCCGCGGAGCTGTCCGCACCACAGCGCAAAGATGAGGCCAACGAGCAGTGTCCGCACGCCGAGGATTTTACAGCGAGACTACCTTGCACCTCCACAACAACATCAACAACATCAACAACATCAGTACCGTCAACAACATCAACAACGACCACGAGGTCGTTTTGGCGCCCGAGGACGCCCGACGGCGCCACGGAGATAAAAATAATTAGGAGGTGGCGCCGGAGCAGTCAGACGAAGGAGGGCGACGAAGAATGCCCGCATAAGGACGGGGACGAGGATGAGCATGTTTGCGGGTGGTGGCGCGATTGCGAGGGCGACTGGGGGGACTGGAGCGATAGCGAATGCGACACGCCGGAGATCGGAATGAAGGAGAGGAAGTTCAAGGTCCGGGTGGAGCCCTCGCCGGAGCCTCTCCGGGGTAAGGATTGCACATCGAAGGACGGAGCGACGGAGCATAAACAGCGCGAGGAGTGCAATGCCGACTGCAAAGGCGAGTGGGGGCCCTGGGGAGAGTGCGAGCCCCCGCAGGCAGCTGATGAGCATGAGGAAGCGGGCGGACATGAACACGCCGGGCGCGATCATGATAGCGGCGTTTACATCCGTCGCCGCTACTACATCATCGATCCGAAGAACAAAAAAAAGGGGAAAGGGAAAGACTGCGACTTCGAGGACGGGCAAGAGGACCCACATCATACGCAGCGCTGCGACGAAGGCTGCGACATGATCGAGAAGTCGAAAGCCAAGAAGATGCTCTCCACGAGTACGAGCACCACCTCTACTTCTACCACCCCGCAGCGCGAATCTGAGATCCTGGAGGCGACCACCTGCGACCCGAAGAGAGTCGCCAACGCGAAAGAGCCGGACGAGCCGCCGGACGCTTTTACGGCCAAAAGTACGGGCGCTGATTACAAGAAAGCGCTGGCCAGGAAGGGCCGAAAGAGGGTGGAGGGGGACCGCGTGAAGTTGCGGTGGGAGGTACTGGCAGTGGGAAAGAAGGGGTTAGGAACAGCGCTTCCACCTAGTACGGGCTTTTCGTACAGTTGTTCAATGTTCCAGCTCCTTAAAATGTAAGTATAAAAATGCAATTGCAGAAGTGAACTGAATGCGTGAAGATCATGAACCTGATCTACCGAGGACGATGCAGACTTGAAAACAGGATCTGAGAGATCGTCAGGGCGGAGTGTTTATTCACGCTCTCGAGTAGGGAAGTGGTGCCTCGTCTGCGACCTTCGGATACTATACATAGAATAGGAAGGTACTTGTACCTTTTCGGTGCTTTGCAGTCTCCCTACGCCAAGAAGGAGCGTGAACCTGAACGGCCGGGGCCGGCCTCCGTGTAGTTCATTATATAAATATAAGTAGTGCCTCGACGAGCACGACATCGACAATAGAGGTGCGTCTCTGTCGATGCAAAACGGCCTCCCTCTCCGATTCCCTGTCCGCTTGCAGTTGATGGCTTGGCTACTTTTCTTCTGAGAATATACTGGAACCTACAACGAACAACATACAAGTAAAGCTAAAGGTAAACAACAAGTATTAGAAAAGCTCACCAGCACCTGGCATATGGAAAAATCAAACTCGACTACAACCACGAGGGCGGCATCTGCATCTCCGAGCTGCGCACGGTCGACGCCGACGAGACCGCCTCCGTGTTGCGAACTTGGACGCTGGTGCCGTTTTGGTTGGACAAGAACTGTGACCGTGACGGGGGTGATGGCAAGTACTACCGCGGTGACGGGACCGAGGGCCAGCTGAAGTGTTGGGGCACCACGCGGGAATTTGGTTTTGGTGCGGGCGTCGAAAACAAGCGGGCGATCAGTGTGACGACGTGCGACAATAGCACCAAACTGGCGGGCACAAAGGGCGGGCTGTCCGCGAACGTGAAGATGCTGAGGGACGGCTCCGAGATTATGAGCCAGCATGTTCCGCATTTGGATAACGATAAGCACATGGTGGAATCCAGCGTCGTGTTTGTTTCAGGTTATGAGAGGTTGAGCTTGTTTTTTTACTATTATTCTTTCATTGCGGGATAGCTTTAGCTACGAAGTGGAAGGGGCTCGGTCTTCAACTACACTAACTTCTCATAGTGGCAGGAAGCAATCGGCGGCGACCTTGCACTGCGTGGCTATCAGAGGTGACGCCGCGTCGTTATCGGATGGGTCGAGCTAGGTCTACAGTCTGGTAGCTGTTTCGAAGTTCTTGGTCTTGCCGTGCGAGTTACAACAAGATCGGTGAGAGGTAGAGGACCAGTTGTCGTATAGATGACTTCCTCGCAGACGCAGTAGAGTGACAGTGACGAAGTTTAGAATAGATACGTACTTGGGGGCTAATTTGTTTCCGACACAGGTATTCGTGACTTGCTCTGCTTTTCCGAACACTTCGTAGTTAAACGCCTTGCATAGAAGGGATTCCGAGAAATCAATCGCAGAGGAGGAGTTGAACACGGTGTCGCTAGCCTTGACCGCGAAAAATGAAGATAACGGGCTCGGCGGCCACAACGGCATCTGCATTTCCAAGCTCGTGTACGAAAGCGTCGTTCTAGCCAACTTCGATTTCTTATGATGCTGATCATTGGTCCAGCAATTACTGAAAACTTTCCGGCAAAACAAGGAACGCACGACCACTTTCTTATGAAAAATAGTAAGAAGAAGGATCCAGCAACATCTAGTACCCTTTCTACCCGGCTCTGCGGCCACTCTTCGAGCAGGAACAGTTCCAGGAGTTCCAGTTTCCAAGCGACACGGACATCGATTGTTGTGGCGCTGGTGGCTAGTAGATCTTGCTGCTGGTAGTGCTCTGTCTTCGAGTTCTACAGTTTCTTTGGCGTGGCAGGTGGATGCGAGGCCATACTGATTTACTATGGATACAGGAACAGGTGGGACGCAAGTGTCTAGCGCGGAACTACCGAACGCCTGAGCCTCGAACAAGAGTAGCAGGATAGTACAGCAACCGCGTCCGGGTCCGGTCTGTAACTACTCTTACGAACGTATCTTATGTATGAATGAATCCCCGTCCCAGTGTTCACCGTCGTCATTTCAGCAGAGCAATCTATACTAGCAGATGGGGGGTGGAGTGAGAACCTACGGCCCGTTCGTGATGGGGAGAAGAGCGGGCTTCCCTCTGGATCAGGATCGGATTGGTCCGGTATAGTATTGGCTAACGGGAGCCTCTGGCTCAGGCGGTCCCTCGTGACTGCCGACACCTGTCGGTATCTCCCGTCTACCGGGCTCGGCAAGTTTCGGCGCGCCTTGCCCCCCGTCTTGTATTGTGTGGAGAAACAATCAAAAGTCTTCGACTCGCCGGATAGGAATGCGTGGAAAGCTTCGGCTCAGGATTGCAAAAGCGGGCGACTGAACCTGGCCGCGACTAGGCTTTTCGGTGCGTCGTGTGCCAGCTCTGGCAGCTCTTTCAATGGGCATGGGCCAAAGAGTCGCTGGCCCCCGTATCGTCAGCAACTCCATCCAAAGTAGGGGGCCATTGTCCGTGGGTTGTGTGGGTGGGCCCTTCACCTTCTGTTCTTGGTCAGGACTTCGGTCTAGTCTCAGCTGATTCCCCATCGCCCCCGTA
>RXOD01006303.1:0-10735 GCA_005223375.1 Amoebophrya sp. AT5.2
CTTTGCCATCCGCTTTCGCATAGAACATCGATCGGCTTTTGAAGAAATGAGTGCTGGTCTCTCATCAAGCGTGAGAGCGGGAGAGAGAGAGAGACACATAAAATCAATCGGTTTCTTAGTTCGCGGGCCACTCGCACTACAACAAATCCATATGATCAACTTTCTTGATAAGTAGATACCGACTTCCGCGCGCCGCTTTGTAACTCGGCAAGGCAATGTATCGTCTTCGTCGCATGAATATTTAGATCGAATCTATCAGGTAGATGCCCAGCGGGTCACCAACATGCGCGCAATGAATCGGACGATGGGTGATCATTCATCATTCCAATTACACCTATACGCCATGGCGATGGCCTCACTCCTTTCAGGAGGGACTACGACTTCGACTACTGCCGCTTAATAAACCCGTGCAGATCCGTTAACGGTTGACCTTGGCGTAATCTGCTATGTTGGTTCTTGTGAGGCCGATTTGATAATCTTCACGGTTCTTTCCAAAGAAGTAAAACACAGACCGATCCACTTTGAGCAGCACGACTGATCAGAAACCCATAGCTCTACCACGATTGTTGACACATGGTGGCGGAATGATTCGCGAAAACAAGATGAATAGAATAGAACAGCCTGCGGAGGCGAAATTTGCCACCCGATCTTTGGGATAGGGATATCTCGGGAGACTATCTCTGAATCCTTTGATCGCCTGCATAGCTCTACTAATAGCGTTAGCGCTTCCAAGTAAATCTAAGGCTGCACAACATCGGCAAATGAAGAAGGTGTCTCGATGTTGCCGCCGCGAGGCTGTGCAGAGAAGCAACAAGCTGCACTACGGGTGCCGCGGCTTCGACGAAGCCGCCCAGCAACCAAAATAGTTTTTTTAGTTTTTGTTTCTACTCTCTAAATTTTTCATGGCATTGGCAACGACTCAAGTACTAGTTTCGTGCTGCTGATGCTGATCGAAGTCAAGGAGCGCGAAAACTAGATCACGACTCCTCGAACCTATCGTTGTGTCAATAACAGGTAAACGCACAAATGCATGGGGTACAGATCTGCTCTCCTCAAATGTAAATCTAAAAACTTCGATCGGGCTCTACTACATTTGATCCCATCTTTCTTTTTTCGATGCTCGTCGTCCCGAAGATCATCCACCTGCCCAAACTTGTTTTGACGGCTGTCGCGTGGTTCAGGCACTGGCTGTCCTGCCAAGAGCAGCTTTTTCTTTGTGGCCTCAAGACAGTGAAAGTCCGTGGGCGTGCCTCCGGCATTCCATGTCCGCTTATCTTCGTAAAGCGCCAGGGCTTTGGTACCCCCTCAAAGTGGTTACCATCCCCGTTTCCGGACCCCCCTGCCGCCCCCGCCCCCGTCCCGACCCGGCGCTGCCTGTCTCTATAACATTCTCAATTTACTTGCTGATGTCGATTGATTCAACTTTCCCGTCCGGGCCGAACCCATGGACGCCGCCACCCGCCTGATTCCGGCTTTTTGCTTCTGGTGGTTGCTCCCCGCGACGGCATCTTTCTCTGGCCTCTAGGCACTGGGACGTCGAGACGGGGCGGCAGAACAGGTCTTTCTCTTTGGGTTTGCCGTCCTTGTCTTTCTCGTTGGTATTTACTTTTGGCCACGTATTGCCGTTCTCCTTAAAGCGCTGTAAACATTTTTCGCACGCTGCTTTCGGTTCCTCTGGTTGTTTCGGTGACCCCTGGTTTTGGTTCCCTGCCACTCCCGTTCCCGTTGCATGGCCCTCCGCATTGCTTTTCGACTTTGCCTCGCGTTGCCTTCGTCTGTATAGTTCCATCAGAAAGCGCAACGCAAACTGCTCGCCCTTCAACTGAACGAGTCGCTGGAGGTCCGGATGTGTCGCAAGTGATTTGGGAACGGCAATCGGAACATGGTTCCTCGCTTGTATATCCGTTTTGTCTTCTTGGCCGGGATCCGGCTTCAACTCCGCACCGGGCGCGGACGATGAAGATGGCGAGGAAGATGAGGACCCGTCAATCTCAATTCCCTCGCCACCGTACGAATAATTAACCCCAGCAGCAGGGCCGGAAGTATCGCCTTCTCCGAAGTCTCCCCGAGAAGAACTGCCGCTGCCGTCCTCCGTACCGACGTTGGACGGCGCTGAAGCACTTCGACTTTCCCCCTGGAGGACGCGGCGGCCACCCGCCTTAAACGAACCCTCTAAATGATCTCTGACTCCATCCTCTGCAGTGCTGCTGCCACTCGCTACAGCGCCCTGCTGCGATCCGCTGGCACGTTTCACAGGATTTTTGTTCAGTTTTCCCGCCTCGGCATCCTTCATGGAGCTGCTCTGCTTCGCGCTCGCTTTCGAACCGCGAGCGCCAATGTCGGCGCTGTCCGGCTCGTTGGCGCGCTTTCCGAGTTCTTTCGGGTAGTTGCCAATCTGCTCTGCGCCGTGCTCTGACCCACCGCTGCGTTTCGGGTCGTCCTGCAAGTTGCCGCCAGGCTTCGCGCCAGCGCCCGATCCGGCGCTTTTCTCCGCGCTTGCCTTCGCGCCGGAGCTGCTTTTCGCGTCGCCCTTCGGGGCTCCGCCACACTGTGCGAGAGATTTTGAGCCGGTGCCGCATTTTGTCTCAGGTTTGGAGGCGGTTCTGAATTCCGAATCAGTGTTCGGACCCGCGTCGCATTTCGGATGAGGTTGCGCCGCTGCGGCTCCGCATTTTGTGACAGGTTTAGAAGCACCACCGCAGTTCGGGTCAGGATTCAAGGCTTCTCCACATTCCGAATCAGACTCAGAGTCCTGACCCGGCTCCCATGGCCGGGGAGGTTCTTGAGCCGCTACGGCTTCGCATTTTGCGCCAGGTTTTGAAGCAACGCCGCAGTCCGGGTCAGGCTTTGAGGCTGCTCCGCATTCCGAAGCTCCTTGTGATCCGACGTCGCACTTCGCGTCAGATTTTGAGGCTGCTCCGCATTTCGCATCAGGTTTTGAAGCAACGCCGCCCTTCGCGTCAGGTTTTGAGGCTGTTTTGCTTTCCGAATCAGGTTGCGACTTTATGCCGTTTTTCGCGTCAGCGTCAGGCTTCGAAGTGACGCCGCATTTAGCGGCAGGTTTCGAGACGGCTGAGGCCCTCCTGCAAGGTTTCGGATCGACGCCGCATTTGGTCTCTGCGTCCGGATCGGCTCCGTAATTCGAATCAGGTTCCGATGTTGATCCGACAACGCTTTTCGCGTCACGTTTTGAGGCGGACCCACATTTCGGATGAGGTTTAGAAACGGTGCCGGCCCTCGCGTCTGGTGTCGAGACGATGCCACGCTTCGAGGCAGCTTTCGCACCGGCGCTGCCTTTCGCGCCAGGCTTCGAGCCGGTGCCGCCCCTCGCATCTGGTTTGGAGCCCGTTGCTGTGTACTTCGAGTCGATTTTCGCGCCAGCGCTGGCTTTTTCGTTAGGCTTCGCGCCGGCACCACCTTTCGCATCTGGTTTCGCGCCACTGCCGAAACTCGCGCCTGGTTTAGAGACCGTCGCGCACGTGGGGTCAGCCTTGGATCCGGCGCCGCCTTTCGCGTCAGGCTTCGAGACCGCACCACCCCTCGCCTGTGGTTTCGCGACGGTGTCGCTTTTCGACTCAGCTTTCGAACCGGCGCCGCATTTCGTTTCGGGTTCTTTCTCAGCCGGAGCCGGCTGCTTCCCAGCGCTAGCTTCTGTCTGTCTTTCCGGTTGTCCCTGCGGCAGTTCCAATCCGGCATTGGCACCAGTCCCGCAGCCCTGCCCTTCGCCGGCCCCGTTCAGTCTCCCGAAAAAGGCGCTGAACTCTTCTTTCGCCAGAATAGCGTTCGCCAACTCTTCAAGCTCTACTTCGCTGACCTCCGTTTTGTCCTGTTGCTCCGACATGCGGTCCTTCTGCCCGACCGCCTCCTTTTGAAAGGCATCAGCACTGAATGGTTGGTCCAGGCTACCTCCGCCAATCGCTTTTATCTGCTCCAACCAGTTGACTGCGCCCCACGGCCCAAGGTTGCTCTTGATGATCGGCTGCAGCTTGCCCAAGACCTGCGCAAACACAAAGGATTGCGGGTCGGTTTCCGCAGCACCTCCAGAACCATCCAATTCGTCCAACGACACCCTCACGATTTTTTCGACGGCGCCCGAAAAGGAGTCGGCATCGGGCTCGAGCCACGACCACTCTTCCCCTCCAAAGCAAAGGCCTGCATCAATGTGTTTCAGGAAGTTCGTTTCGATTCTCGCTCGCAGTTTCTCCGAAAACTCTTCGCGGAAGCTGCGCACGGCTAGCAAATGTCTGCCCAGAACGTAGAGTTCGCCCCCGCCCGTCTGCGAACCACCCCTCAGCTGCGCTTTCAAAAACTGCACAAAAGCCGCGTCCGCTTCCCCGCCTCCACTGTTTTTGACCACCACGGCCTGGAACTGGTGCGCATTCGTCTTCGCAAGGAACTGCTTGGCTGTCGTCGAAAATGGAAGGTAGAAGGCTTCGTCGTGCTTTCTGTGGAAAGCCTCCAACTTCTGTTGGGTGCGATCAGCCGCAGGACAGCTCGTATCTTTCGTCGCAATCGGTTGCGTGCGCGGGTCGCTACAGGGCAGCGAGAAATACTCCTTCGCGACCTTTTCGCTGTGAACTAGATCCTGGGCGAAGCTGCAGAGGAGATTCCCGACTTGCTTCAGCTTCTGCAATTTTGCTTCTCTCTTTTTGCAGTGAAGTTTCATCGAGCTCAGCGCGCAGTCAAGCGGTGCTTTATCGAGCTCAGCGTGCAGTTTGCGCTGGCACTTGCGAAGTGCGTCATCGCAACCCTTCGACCGATCGGCGGAAGCGTCGCCACGAGTAGCGTGAACGCCCCACGGCGATAGTATTGGACCAGAAGCCAGCAGCTGCAGATGATATCCGACCACTACACTGATCCATGCGCGGAGCGGCAGTTGGTGTCGTGCGTTGCGCGTCATTGTGGCGCAAGAACTTGAGCTGCTTCACAAAACTCAGCACAAGAGAGAAAGATGTCGTGGACTACAGAGTTATAAGGCCAAACAAATCTGAATGTGTTTCACGACTAAACCGTAGTCGATCGACGGACAATGTTAACGCTCCTGGGAGATGAGGCATGGAGACCGCGTAAATGAATGTAAGAAATTACTCCTCACGAAACGAATGAAATCACGCTTTGCGACTGGGATCTGGGATCTGGCTTACGGTTGTGGGTAATCATGAACGGCACGGGATGCGGAGAACACGATTTCATCAATTTCCCTTAAAGAGCCTTTCCCAAAGAAACAGTAGGTGAGAGTGCGAAAAAAGCTCAGCTTCCGCCAGACAACTGACGTGTCGCAGAACATGTCACCTGTCCGCGTGAAGACTTCACCGCTTTGGAAAATTCAGGATCCTGAGCGTGAGCCAGACCCGAGACTATAAGTTCAAATTGGAACGAAAGAAAGGCAGCGTTAGTTATTTGTATGTAAAATCGAAATTCCAAGAACAAGTATGCAGCATTCGGTTCATTTTTAACTCAAGCAGCCCCCGCCCCCGTAGCGCATGTTGGCCCCAATAACAATGTCGTCAAAAGGCTACGTCCCAACGAGTAGGATTAAACTAAAATGCGACCTGCGCCTAAGCCCGGCGTTCTATTGACATCGAGAAAACACATCAGTTTTATTAGGTTGTTATGAGTCGAGCACCTGAAAGTCAGCTTCTTCCTTCATACTTCAACATTTTCGAGTCATCGAGGCGGGAACACAGCAACCACGGAGACGCCTCGCAGCTCGCCGTCCTGTCAGATATTCACATGTAACGCTTTGCGCTGCACCTCACGCGTCTTATCGCTGTACGGTCATGATCCTGTATTCTCGATCTCGAAATCATGTGTACATGTACTTGTCTCACTTGTGCTTGTAGCATACGCGTCTATCATGAGCCCTCAGCAGCGTTTCTTCCTCGTGCCGCATACCATCACTCCGTCAGATGTAGACACCAAAGTTCATCAGCAGAAATATCTGTCGTGTGCCACATCATCATCAACGAGACGGATTCCATTCATTTGGCAGAGAGCAACGAAAATTCGAATTGCAAAAAGCTGTCTGTAACTAACGTAAAAAAAAGTACGAAGCCGACCCCGAGGAAGCCGGACGCGACTGCTGATATGCCGATCTGCTTCTTAGCGTTGTACTCCATGCGGCTGGCGGTAACCTCGTGCAGCATGAAGAAGGCCAGCAAGATAAACCCGCAGGACAGCGTAACCAGCGCCACTTCCCCGTACACGCGCGGGGGGATCGGACTCTCGTGCTTCACGAGCCGCTCAGGGTCGAAAGGCAACGCCATTGAGGATCGATGGACCCAGAGCTGGTCCGATGGTTATCTTTTTCTTCTCCTTCCGAGGGTGCGGGCTGGTGGTCTACTTTACGTTTCTTGACAGTACGATCATGAGTGCGTCCTTTGGTTGACAGTGAGCAACTCGAGGGAGAAACTGCACCCTCGGGCGTGGGCGAAGATCGCGCATAAAGTGAGTTGATGTACGAGTAGAAAAATACGAAGAAAGATTAAGGATCAAACACGAGAATCATAGACGGCAAAACACGACATAGGACGGGAACGAGGATCTGCGTCGGATGAAGACGTCTACTTGCAAACGACCGCGCGAAGCGAACATCAGCAGTCCATGATCGGGTAGTTGCTCGCTCTTGTGGACTTCTTGATGCGCCCGCAGTTGTCCATCGTGCTAGTGTTGCAATAAAAAAACCAGCATTTGATTTGTCCTGAAAGGGACAGTTCAATGCAGATAAATCCGTCTTTTGGTTTTGTGCCCGAAGTCTCAATTTCCGAGCTTTTCTGTCGGCAGAAACGCTTTCTTCCCGAGCGTCTTCTGTCGCTTCGGCAGCTCTACCCCGTCCAAAACGCTCGGGCAGAACTCTTCCTTCATCCCACTGGCCGTCCGCCCTCGTTTCAAGGCATTTTCTCCAGCTGCAGTTCCTACCGCCCACTGCGGCAGCTGCAACAGTTTCCCCTGCTGCTGCAGCAAAAAGCTCGCCAATCTTGCCACCTTCACGTCCGAGTGCTTGCTCAGGGTGGTGAGCGTGTAAAAGAGCTGGATCGGGCGTTCCGTAATGCCCGTCTCCGCGAGCACGCCGTAAAGGCCCCCCTCGGAGGTCAACACCGAGTTCAGCCGCTGGTGCTTCTGCAGCAACTTCGATGCTTCCTGAAGAAATTCCGCCCCGCCGGCACTGTTCGCAGTTTCTTTCATACAAGTACCGCTTTGAGTTTGATCCCGTCGTGGTCGGAGAACCTCTGCTGCTCCGTCCACCACATTCGCCGCAAGATCCCGCACCAAGCCCTCGCACAGCAGCGCACAGCTGGACAGGTTCGCCTTTGAAAAAACCTGCGGGCACTCCGAGATGCAGAGGTTGACGCAATGCAGAATCTCCGGCCGGATCCGCTCCTCGCACAGAAGAAACAGCGGCAGCGCCTCGAAAACAGAGGTGGCGACCCAGTTGAGGTCGTCGCCGAGCGCGAGGTTTCGTCCCGCGGGCGAGGCCAGCAGCTTGACGACCGCGGACAGGGACAACGACGCGCTTTCCGCGTCCATTTTCGACAGCGCGAGCTTGAGTACCCCCTGCACTTCCTGCAGGATCTCGAGCAGCAGCTCCACGTTCACGAGCGTCGCAAACTTTGCCAACCCTGAGAGCGCCGCGCGCAGCACGGCCGGCGAAAACAAAAAGTGGACGCGCAGCACCCGCAGGTAGATCACAATCGTTTCGCCCAGGATTTCGGTTTCGACCTTCTGCAGGTCGTGCTTCTTCTTGGTGGCGAAGCTGGACTCGAGCATCTCGCGGTCCAGCTCGGCGTCGTCGTTTTGTTCCTCAGTCAACTCCCGAGACCGGTCCAGCTTCAACGACAACAGCGTCGAAAGCAAATGCGGGCTGAGCAAGTGCGCGCAGGAAGGGAGATTCGACGGGTTTTTGCCGTCGTGGGCTGCTTGCTCCCCCTCCCCTGCTTTTATTTTCCCCGCTGCAGCGCCATTTATTCCAGCGCCCTCCGGCTTATTCCCCACGCTGTTCGTGTTGCTCCCCCCACCAGAGCCCCTCGACGTCGTCGCCGCGCGCTTTGCTAGCAGGCCAACCGCGGTCACAACCTCTTTGCATACCTCCAGCCCCCGGTCCTGTTCGATTACGTCCCGCAACGCTTCGCACGCCGGGTGCACAATCAGTCGCCACTCTTCGTTTTTCGAGTCAAGTAGCACGTCATCTTCTTGGAGCACCTTTCGGTTCGCCAGCTTGACCAGCGCCGCCACGAGTCGGTTCCGGAAGTTGAAGCTCATCGCCTTTCCCCGCGTGGCCAGGCTGCACAGCGGCACCGCGTAGATCACGGGGTTTTGTTTCACGCTCATCAGCAACACGTTCACCACCTTTTCGTACTGCTGCAACAGCAATTGTTCAAACTTCTGCGTCCTTAATACGTGCCGCGACAGCAGCGTCTGGCTCTTGTCCGGCACGCCCTCCGCGCGCAGCTTGTACCCGGGCAGGATGTCCCGCAGCACGGCGACGGCGGAGATCAAGGCGCAGTGCTTCACCGACTGCAGGTGGTCGCCCTGGGCGCGGTCGAGCTTCGCGTGCAGCTTGAGAAAAAACGGGAACAGCGGGGCGAGCTCCTTCTCGGGCTCGGCGGTCACCTTGCTGGCCGTGTCCGCGACGATGCGCAGACTGCGGTCGACGAGCAGCTTCCGGGTGGGATCGAAACACTTCGCGACCAGCGCATCGGAGGCGGAGTTTGTGCGCAGCTGCTCCTGCTCCTTGCG
Source organism: Amoebophrya sp. AT5.2 (assembly GCA_005223375.1). Classification (NCBI taxonomy): domain Eukaryota; class Dinophyceae; order Syndiniales; family Amoebophryaceae; genus Amoebophrya; species Amoebophrya sp. AT5.2. Next base: position 8,737 of record RXOD01006303.1, read on the forward strand.
TTCCGCGGCGGAGAGCTTCGTGGTTTCGCCCTTTTTGCTGTCGCGCTTCGCCTTGAGCGTCTCGCGAGCAGCCTCGCGCTTCTTGGCCTTGTTCGAGAGCTGGCCCTTGGCCTGATGAGGGTCCCACCTACCGGAAGCTCTGGGGAACTTCGCCGCAGATTGATGCGACACTGGTTTCGAGTTGCTGTCCAATGCCACGGCGCGCCGCTCCTGCTCGAGCCACTGGCGCGAGCGCAGCCGCGGTTTTTCGTTAAAATCGGCGTCAGACATGTCTTTTCGCTATTCTTGATGATTCAATTTCGAATGCGCAGCTGCTACGGAAAACGAAAATATTACGTCCTGAGCCTGACTTCTTGGGAGATTCATTAAATAAAAAACATAAACTTGATAGGCGACGTACGCGTACCTTGCACTTGATCTATGAGCTCGAACTTGTAGAGTGGATTCTCAATTTTCACACGCGTCGTGACAGGCGATCTTGAACTTGATCATGATCTGCAAGCATGCTGATCTCGTTCTTGCTGCGAACTTTCTGATCTTTTGTCCAGGCACGAAAACGAGATCTCAGTGGGAACCCTGGCATCTGCGCCTGCCTTCTATTGTTGCACGCACGCCCCAAAAAAAACACTTAAGTAATCCTCTTCCTGCCAGCCGTCTAACACAGACACAGTAGATTGTGAAGATATCGATTTATGTAATTTCATTCGTCACGAGAAGCTGCCTGTCTTTGGCACTTGGCTGCGATCCCACACCACCGGGACCTGGTTTTTTTTGCTTCGCGAAATCTTTTGGATGAGTTCCTTGTTGCGCTCGCCCGTGTGTCTTGCGTATCTTCTCTCGATTGCGCGCTTCGCCTGGCGGCGCCAAACGGGGAGTTTCGTTTCGTAAAACATTACGTGCTGGTTCACAACGGGATCGTACTTGCGTAAAGCCATGCGAAACTCGGCCTTCAGCGGCGATTTCGTCGTCGCGTACAGGTACCCGGTCTGCGCGGCGGAAACGAGTGTCACGGCCAACCGCTTGCTCTTGCTCTCCAGCAGGGTCGGCGAAGCCCGAAGCAAACCTCGGGTGAGAGAAGCAGTAGACCCTCCGCCCGTAAACATCATCCTTGGAGTAAGAAAGTAAATGAATATGAATTTCAATTACACCGTACTTGTTCGTACCTGTTTCTAGGACAACAGTTTTCGACGCAGTCACGGCGCATCGGGAAAGAGCGGGCTCACGGCACAATAGAGTAAGTCACGAATGAGCAACGATTATATCCGCACGAGCGCGGAACACAAATCAGTGCAGTGTACTGCAACTGAACTCTACGGCCACTTCCCCGGTGGCCCCTCCTCACACGGCCAGGGCCATTAGTTCTTGGTCTTAGATGCTATTTCTCCGCGCGGTGCTGTATTACTCGCCTCTTCCATTAGGTCCTCCTCAGTTGGTGGTCTCCAGTACAAGAGGTCGTCTTCCAGCGCCACGAGGCAGCTCTTCATGACAAACCCTTTCTCTTCCATTCCTGAGTCTTGCAGTGCCGATGACAATCGCGCCTCCACAGAGGACTTCTGCTGAGCCTGTTTCTTCCCCTCTTCCGAGCCCGAATCCCGCTCACCCGGATCGTCTTCACCCCTTTCCGCGCCGCCCGCTGATCCCTCCCCAACGCCACCGCCCCCTCTACCTTCGCCTTCCTCCGACGACGAGGACTCCGCCGTGCTACTTGTTTCGTTCTTCAGCCAGTAGGGTACAATTTTCTTTTTCTCGAGCCAGTTTTCCATCATCGCCTCCGCGATTTGGTACTGGCCGATAACTTCGATGAAGGACTCCTTGGGCGCGTTGATCGCGTAGTCCGGCATTCCGTGGATTCCGTGGAAGGACCCATCACCCTTCGCTGCCGCCTCCTGCAGCACGTCGCCCGCAGTAACGCCACTGGAGTGCGAGCCCGGACTCTTCGCTGTTGTATCTTCGGAGGCCGCGACTGGAAGATCCTGGTGTTCTTCCGGACCAAACCCCG
>RXOD01006304.1:0-10734 GCA_005223375.1 Amoebophrya sp. AT5.2
ACGACAGATAGCAAGAACTACCCTATCAATCTAATTCTAAGTACGATCGCGAAGATCTAGCTAAGGAGATCTAGCTAGAAAGGATTACATACTTGATCAAAAGCAGGCGGCGCTAGCTTAACCATTTAAATTTTCTTCTCTTTCTAGTATGCCTATTCATCCTTCTGCTCAGTGCAAGAAAACACTGATAAACTGACCAGAGGGTCGGCTTTCAAGGCCAATCCCACCACAGGCCAGATTCCTGCACGAATGAAATTGGGAACGAACCAATGAATATACTCTTTGCTCGTCGCGAGGACAACGAAGTTCGGGATCGGGATCTTCTGAAAGAAAGCGTGTATCAGCAATGATCTCGCGAGGAGATCTTTCTTCTGAAGCGAACCTGGCGCTGGCTGTACCGTAACTAATAATATGTTCACGACCGCCACTTACCACGAGCACGACAAATAAACCGAAACTTCCCCCTCCGAATGACCATGATACTTCAGATCTTCCATTTACCACTTTGCTGCTTCTTCATTTTGGATGATGATTCACTGTGTTCGCAGTGTCTCGCTTACCAGATTCATCAGGTTCATGAAGATCGTGCTACAGATCTTCACATCGAACATGCTCGTCGGAGGCCTGCGGCGCAACATCACGTCGGCGGGCTACGATGTGAGTCAGTCCACGACCACGCTTCGAGTACAACTATTTTTCCGCGACAAGTCGCTCGCAATGAATGCCATGCTGGTGCCGTCAACTACATCTTCGCGCAACTCAACTACTGAAATTCCAATTTTTCTTCATATAGAAGGAAGCTCTTCTTCTTCCCATACAGATACTGATTGATACAGTCGCGCAACAGCGGTCTAAAGTTGTCCGCAGTCTGCGATCACCACGGGTTTGCTCGTTTTGCCGCTGTCCGACCCCACGCTCTCGATTTTTTTGACCACGTCCATACCCTCAATCACTTGTCCGAACACGGTGTGCTTTCCGTCCAGCCACGAGGTTTGCACCGTGCACAGGAAGAACTGGGAGCCATTCGTGTTTGGGCCCGCGTTGGCCATGGAGAGGATCCCGGGTCCCGTGTGCTTCAGGATGAAGTTCTCGTCCGCAAACTTCGCCCCGTAAATAGACTCCCCCCCCGTGCCGTTCCCCAGGGTGAAGTCGCCGCCCTGGCACATAAAGTTCGGAATCACGCGGTGGAAACCCGATCCCTTGAAGTGGAGCGGCTTGCCGGACGCCTTGCCAATGCCCTTCTCGCCAGTGCAGAGCGAGCGGAAATTCTCCACCGTCTTCGGGCACACGTCGGCGCGAAGTTCCATCACAATGCGCCCAGCGGAGGCGCCGCCGACCGCCATGTCGAAATACACCTTGGGGTTGGGACCAGCCATCTTGTTCTTGCAGTAGTTCTTTGCCTTTTCAAATAAATTCAATGAGTCAACTGCTCGTGCCTACGCGTGGACGTACACAATCAACAGGAGCCTCGAGTCGTGCCGAAAACGAAGGACGGCGCACGCCCACGACTTGCTGTTACTCTGTTTCTGGAAATCAATGTTGTGAGATTTAACGAATCAGCGATCCACGTCCCACTCCGTCGTCTTAGCTCTGTTGTACGTAGTCTATTTCTAGCCTCCTCGTCCTCCAGTTTTGCGCTAGTATAATTGGCTTACCACCATATTGTTCTCTTCTGGAAATAAACGGATGGGCGTTCGCCGTCCCCGGTGCTTCTGTGATCTGGATGCATCTTCATGGAGCACCAAATTTCATTCATCGCATGGATCACGACCGACGCAGACGCTGAAGGACCCTTACTAGGCAGTCCTCCTGGTTGGATCGATCATTCGCACGCGTTCCGATCAATAACAAACACGAGGATGATCATTTCCTGTATTAAGAATGCTGATCAGTACATTGGAGCTTGTTCTCTTGTTATGTTCACCGGCAGATCACACCTCCTTGAAGGAACATCACAACCCCTTACTGGTGGAGGCGCTGGTGCTCGTCGTCGAGGCTACGTTTCTCTCAACCTCGTGGCACGAGGATTGCTTCGATGCTCGGCCAGAAGTTGTAGCGCAAGCTCGTTTCTTTCTATGCAGAAAAAATCAAGATGTTGCGCTCCCGAGGCTGCCTTTTACAGACTGCCGCGACTTCGTCCACGGCAATGGTTTGGAAAATCAACAACAGCACGGCAACATCGCCCCAAAACCAAGTTCTCATGGCGTGCGGCCAGCTGCGTTAAAGTTTTCAGCGAAGAGCTGCGGGAATCCTGTACTCCTTAAAGCGCTTACGTAGCATAGGCTAGAGCGCCGCCCTGCGTTCTGATGGCCCGTTACGCGTAAATTTGCGTTTCTCTTGAAGTGATCATCGCTCTCGCTCAATATAATCGAACGATATCAAGTTTAACTTTAAAACAGTGTTAATAATATCTCTTTATCTAAAGCAAAAGCACTCTCTCGCGCGCGTGGCTGCGCCGGGGCCGGCCTGACCTCACTATAGACTTCGTCGGCTCCGAGTCCGACTTAAAAAACCGCCGCGAAATTAGTACCCAACGCGCTCCCTTCCGCTGCGGTCTTCAGGCTCCTGCATGTCCGCTTCAGCCGGCATAGTTCGTTCGGTGAGAACAGGCCTCCTGGAAATGCCGGCGCGGACCACCACGAATCCTCGTCTGACGTACGGCTTCCTCTGGCGTTTTGCCGGATATTTTTCCCGAACCCGAGCCTGCCTTCCGCGAGCGCGTCTTGCCACGCCCGCAGGAACGCGGCTGCGGACTCCCAGTGGTTTCTCCGGGGCAGCTCGCGCTCCAGCCAGTTGTTCCAGCGCTGGCTGCTATCCACGACCTCCATCGCGCGGGTCTGTACATCGGAGCCGTCGACGGCATTCCCCACGAAATCCCCCCTCGCGTGGACTTGGATGACCAGCTGCGGATCGCCGTAGTTTCGCAACGTCCACAACCACACTCCGCGCTGGTAGATCCAGCGACACGCAATCAGCTGCCACACATGGCCGTGCACAGTTCTGGTCCGCGTTTGCAGGAGGCGATCCACTTCTTCTTCCGTGGGACGATGTAGTTCTCCGACGTAATCTGGTGATGTACTTGGGAAGGATCTTTCTCCTTCGCCTGCCCCCTCAGCCATGAACGCTCGATGCCCCCCACTCCACATCATTGCAGCATCGTCGGAAAAGTCCGGAATCTGCTGCAGCGTGACCACCGTCTCCACGAGCTGGAGCTGCGAGACAGCTTCTTGCGGTGCAGGCTGGCGGGGCTGCTGCGCGAACACATTTTCCTGCGCAGTAGCAGTCCCCCCGGTTCCCAGACAAAACGCGTCCTGAAGGCTCTTCACGCCCCCGCTGCTGCCCCTGCCGCCCGGAGGAGAACCCGCGGCGCAGCCCGGTGACGCCAAATAATGTGGCGACGGTGGCGCAAAGTTGATGTTATTGTTGCTCCCCCCGCGCCACAACCAGCTTTCCGGTTGTCTTTGTTCCCCCACTTCTCTATGTCCGCTCCGCCTCGACGAGGAGAGAGCTGTTGAAGCAGGGGAAAGATTCATCTGGCGGTTGGCACCGCCGTCTTCCTGCGTCCCGGGAGTCCCCCCGTCCCCCAGCACCACCCAGTCCCCAAGGGCGAAGCGGCGGCCAGTCGGATCCGTTGTCTCGTCCCGGCGGGACTTGACGTACAGGTCGCCGAAGCGGCGCGGCCGCCCCAGGTCCACCCGCACAAGCTCCTCGTCGTGCGCCCGGGGCACCCGCATCTGGTGGACCGGGCCCGACGCGTAGACCAGCCCCGTGGTCCGGTGCAGCGCGACGCTACGGTCGCCGCGCTCGGGATGGATCTGCGGCGTCTGGAGCAGCTCGACCTCGACCACGCCCTGGTTGAGGTTGTACCGGCGGTCGCTGAACAGCAAGACCGCGGGATCGGGCGGCATGGTGGAGCCCCCGGGAAAAAGGCCGCTGCCAAACCGGAACACGTAGTCCGGGCGGAAGGCGACGGTGGGGAGAAACCGGGCGGTCGCCTCGCGGACGTCCCACAACGTGACCTGCGCCAACGACTGCCGGTGCGGAAACCGCAATACGTAGCTGGTGCGCAGCGTTCCGCTTCCCTGCTCGTGGCTTTCCACCGGTGAGCCGGCTCCGGCAAGCCGCAGCTGCGGAACCGCTTCCACGTCACCGTCATCTTGATGAAGAAACGTATCATGTGTAGCACCAGGTGTCGAAGTTCTCCTCGTACTACTTGCTGTGGACGCGGTCGTGCTCGTCGTAGGGGCCTGGTTGATATTCACGTCGTCTGCTTTGCGAACAAAGAGCAAGCGTATTGAAGTCGGGTAGTTCGGTGCCGGTTGATGACCCGCAGCAGAAGGCTGCAGCTGGTCGTCGTGGCGGCCGCGTGGCGGAGACGTACGCTCTTCAGGTTCCGGCTCGTGCCACCAAGGATCAAGGGGTACCCGCCTCGGGTCCGACGGTGTGGGTGAGGCTGCACCGGCAAGCGACAGCGCAAAGGCGACACGATGCTGCAGATGAAGGGCAGTGTGCGAAACAGCAAGCGCGACAGCCATAATGCGCATCGTTCGGCGCGATACTAGTACTGCCGCCCACATCATCACCTTCAAGTAGCGTTTGTTGTGGCAATCGCAGCGCCCGAACGAGGCATGAACACGAAGTCAAACGACCTGGCGTCGGACCATTGCTAGTCCTAACAAGAGTGTCAAGCCGGCCAGGAGCAAATGCAGATCAATGAATGCAGAACTTCGCGAAGGTGAGCCCGTAGGATCATTTTTAGGAATGATTGTGATCCTGGAACAAATGGAAATGAATCCTCCCTCGCTCTTTGGTATTGTGTCGCTCGACTTTACGGCTGGAGCTCGACGTTCTCGCACACACTCGCGCACACACTCCCGGATACTTCTTAAGCTCCGCTCTCAAACATGTTCACGGAGCGTCGCAAAGCACGCGTGCCACTCCCGCAGGACAATCACTTGCTTGCCCCAGGCGACATCCCGGGCTCTTGTGTGCGTCGCGGTACTCTTGTTCCATCGCAAAATGAAGATCATGTTTTACATTTACCCATGTTCGTGGAGATGCTTCACCACTCCGCTGCTGCTCTCCTCAGCAGCCAGCAAGACGTCCTCCGCGGCACGCCTTCTTTCGGCGCACAAGCTGCGAAGCCGCCACCGGCCTTCCTCCGCAGCGTTCAACAGCTGCTGTGCCGCCCTTTCGAAGCAGAAAGGAGTTAAGTGACTAGTACAGGAGGTCCCTTCGCTCTCATCCACCACGCGGTGCGTGGAGGGCGCATCATGGAGCTGTTTCTGCGTTGCCAAGTCGTCTTGCAAACGTCGCACCACCGCGCGCAAAGCCTTCGCCGCATCACTTTCTTCCCCGTTTTGGTCACCTGGCACCAGCTGCAAAAGATGCCCATACCGTTCGATGAGCGCCACAACAAGGCCATCCGATAGTGCCCCGCTCCACTCCCCTTCCCGCACAAACATTCCGCTCGGGCGGACAGCTCCAAAATACCGAGCAAGTCTGCATCTAAATCCTCAATGGTTGGGGGTGACCGGTATGGACACCAGAAGCGTTTCTCGTCGTGCGTCCTGAGGCGCTGAAGCATAGTCGCTGGTGCTGCGGGTGGGGCTGATGCAATCGAAAACATTTCTATCGGTAACCTCGAGTTCAGAGGACAACATCGAAACCAAAAGCCTCAACAGCCTGACGGTCACGTCTCCCGAGTTGGCACTGGAGGAAATCGTACAGACAACGATGCGCGCCATATGTGTAACTGCGCGGGCGCGACTATCGCGGCTCCCTGCTTCGTGAGCGTCGTAGTGCCGTGCTCATATTTTTCAGAATCACCGACTTCAGTTGCAGGCAGGCAAACGACAATTAAGAAAGCCAACATATCTTCTCACTGCGCCGTCATGTGGTCATGAAAACAGACAATTGACGAATTATCACGGGGGTCAGCATCGAGCACGACATACTCAGCAACCATGCACATCACCGATCACAAGCTTTCCCCGACGCGCTTCGTTGACGTTGGTGCCCGCGAACACAGAACCACCGCTGTCTACAACCTTGTGCTTTCCATAGCACAATATCAACTTTTTCTATCGCCCGGTACTACGCACATGCCATCGCAAGTCGTGTGTTACCCCGTCACCGTGAGGAAGTCCGTCCGTTGGTCGCTTTGCTGCGCACCACAAGCGCTGGGCGCCAGACCCACGGACTGAGGCTCTTCCGTCTTTCTCAAACAACTCAGAGCTCAACAAGGGGCCCGTGTAATTTAATCGAAAAGGTCGAACTCCATCTCCTCTTCCTCCTCCTCGACGACTTCCTCCTTCTTGGCCGCGGCCGGCGCAGCGCCGCCATCGCCGCCGGAAGCGGCAGCACCGCCGCCGCCACCACCGCCACCGAAGCCCTGCAGCTTCTCGCGACCCTCCGCGATTACTTCGTGGACGACCTTGCCTGTAAGAATTATCGATGGATTAGATTCTCGATGCTTAAGCTAATGCAAAAGAGTCCCTCGACGCTGATGTAGTATCTAAACTTATCTCTATCGCATAAAAATGTATCTCGTATTGCGCACAAGCAGCTGCTGGTGCAGCTCCTGTTTCAACTACTCTGTGATACCCACGCCTAGGCCTACATGATGAATGCATCCGTCCCCAGATGATTCTCTCATCACATGACTTTTAACTTTAAGGAAGAACAAATTAATACCCTTCATCTCGGAGATCAGCTTTTCAGCCAACGCGGAGTCAAACTCGCCACCGGCGGCTTCAATGATCTTCTTGAGGTCGGCGGCAGTCGGCTCCTCCTTGCCAGAGAGGACTGTGAGCAGGTAGGAGGAAACGTACTTGAGACCCATTTTCGTCGGGAAAGTGGGTGTGGTTTACTGCACAAACAGTAAGATGACGACGTAGTTTAAAACCAGGGCGGTTCCAAAGTTGGCACTGTGTGTTCGTTCGAAGCGGAAGCGGTGAAAAGTAAAGGAAAATCATATAAGATTCGGTAGATACGATTAAATATGAAAGTGCTGCGTTCAGATCGGCCACGGGAAGTGATGGCTGCAAGAGGAACGGTCTGAATTTGGATCACGACACGAGGATCTGGAGCCACGCACGGAGATTTAGATTTTTGCGAGCGATGCAAATCGATGTATCATCGTCACGAGCGCACGGACCGACACCAATCATGCATCTAATTTCCATCCAGTGGGATCTTCGTATTTCGCAAAGAAGCTGCAGTTGATCCCATTCCCAATGATTTAGACCTGTACGCGTACGATACGCATACGTGTAACCGTCGCCGATACCACCACCTTCAAGCAGAATCCAGTCAGGCGCGCCCAGCAAAAGAAAAATCCGTTCGATTATTGCTGCAGGACGAAAGCCGCCCCCTCTCTATCTTGAGTGATCCATCTTAGCCAACAAATGGAGGGCTCTCTGATGGAGGGCTCCTTGTATCGCCGGTGCTCTCTTCAATGAAGTCGCGGGTCGTTTTTTGCGAGCCTTCCCTGTACTTATATCCATGTACAAGTGTAAGTGATAATCGGAAAATAAGCGTATACAAACGCCAAACAACCACTCGTCGCCCTTGCCATCAAAAGAGCGGCACAGAGGGGCCGGACTACTTTTTCCCATGGCTCCATCTTCATCACAGGGCACGCTATGTCGTAATCCTCGCACCGAGGTACATCCGCGCCTGATTCTGAATGTCCGTGGGAAGCATCTGGAATTGCTCGGGAGTCAGCCGAGAAATACGCTCCAGCAGTTTCTGTCGCTGCTCCGCTGTGATCGACGCTGTAGTAGATAGCATTCGGAAATAAATCAATGTGTCCACGTCTACACACAAGTTATACTTTCATTTTCTTCTGTGTTCTTGCATTCTACTCATTCAAAACTTGACTTAGGAAAACTCTGCTTAAAAGCTTGAGTGGACACACTGTGACTGTAAGGAGTCTTAATGCACAAAACCTTCCTGTACCTGCAGACGTCTGCGGGCGCTGTGGTGGTCGGTGGTGCCCGGGATAGTCGTATCCTCCACCACCGTAAGCGGGCGGAAACCCCGGCGGTGGGCGCACGCCAGGCATCTGCGGCACCGGGAACGCAACACCTGTATTTCCAATTTTATCGTCAGAGCCAGCAGCTTTTGACTTTTACCTTGACCTTGCTAGAACGCGGTAAAGCCGCGACTGACACCATAGCACCAGCAAATCTACTTCTACGACCAGTAGTTCTCGGAAAAAATAAAATCCGACCCCACAACATCCTGTACTTACTACCTCCCATCGTCGGGGTTGGCATCGGCATTCTCTTCGCCGCGCCATGATGATTGAACCCGCCCACGTTCGCGCCGCCCGTCCAAAACCGGTATTTCGCGAGCTTGTCCTGGATCTCCTTCGATTTGGTTTTGGCAAGCTCGATCTCCTCGTTGGAGAGCGGCAAAAAGCTCATGTTGTTCGGCGTCATCCCGAGCAGCGCCTGCGCGTGCACTTTAGAAAACAACCAGCACGATCCCTAGTACCCTGCTTCTATTGCTACCTGCGACGCACGCTTTTAGTTCTTCCCGAATTTCTCCGCCGGAGGGAGAAGGTCCGTCACCGTCTCCGTGTCTACATCTACTAGCTCTGGGGGGGACGCACGGCCACGCGGGGGACCGAAACGACATAAAAGTGTCTTAAGGAAGAGCAGATGAAGCAGGGACGCGGACACAAGTGTTCCCGAAAAGCGCATGAATGGGGAGTACAGTCCTGCCTTCACTCGCCGGAAAGTGAGCGCGAACAGGACAGAGCACAGTCGAGCTTGGGCTTCTTCCGAAGGGGCGGGAGTGACTGGAAAATAGCTGCGGTCCGCAACCCAAGTGCTGCGCACCATGACACACGAGTCCACTATCTCATCAAGAAATACGTGCAGCAGCGCACGGGATGCAAGCATCACGCACGAGCGAAACCAGCCGCGCGAAGTTGCTTGCACCTGCACCTGCTTGGGTCGTGCTCGAACTAAGTATATTGCTATAAATACTGTGCCTATGCTGGGTATGGACCGTGCTCGTGAAGATCTACTACGTACTAGAATAAGTAGCGTCTTTGTAAGCAGTAGCGCGATGCACATTTCGCCGTTTTGCGTCAGCAGCGACATTGCGAAGTCGGGCGCCTTGGCAATAACCTTGCGACAGTGCTTCAACATCTGGTGGACTTCCTGCACAGAAACGTTTTCGACCGGTTCGAACTTTCGCTTCTTCGTGGTCATGTTTCCTTCGTTGGTCGGCGGCGAGGCCTCGCGCTTGCGCGAAGCCGCACTAGGACCAGCTGCAGAGGAGTTCATCGATTGCTTGCCGCCGCGCTGAAAGAAGCGGCCCCGCTGGAGAAGAGTTGCTCGGTGTGGCTTGGCCGCGTGTACACCGCGCGACAAACCCTGAGTACTCGCTTGACCCTGATGCACCTATGATCTTTGCTCGTGGAATATCAGCCCATATGGCTCTGATGCTTCTTCCTCTGCTCTGCTTTTTCCGGCGGTGTATTCCTCGCCAGGAAGCTCCAGGGCCGCTGCTTCCCGCGACGGTCCGGCCAATCAAGCACAAGCGCTGCGGGCGTAGTAAGTTAGTGCTCAGTGATGAACGCGCGCGAATTCCCCGGGACCTTCGCCAATCGCTGCAGCGCCTGACAACGACATGTGGTTTCTCTATGTATGACGAAAGTAAATCGATATGGAAGCACACCGGCTGATACTACGCTTAGCTTTTCTTCAAGAAACTGCAGCTGCACCTGCATACGCAGAGGCTTAGGACTAATCGCAATCGTATCTTTCAATTCTTGTTCTGGCAGCTCGACCAACCGACTGACACTATGTTCAAAAGAGCTGCTTAGCACGATGCGTGTTAGTCCCCTTGCGGACCAAGACAGCCAAGTCGACCCGGCTGAAGCGATATGCCAGCTACAAACGAGGGTGACCGACACCGATGGCAATGCACGACAGAGTTAGTAGATCATCTGATGTGATAGGGATCTCAAGAATGCATTGTGCGTAGTTGTAAGTATTTCAATAATTACACTTCACGACAAGCGATTTTAAGATTTCCTCTGTAACACGCGACACATGCCAAATTTCAGCATTTGCGAGAGTCCCCGTCGCGACTCGTAAACCTAAACTATGAATCGGTATTAACTTGGAGGCAATTCGCTTCTAGTAGTGCAGATAATTGCCATCGCCGGTTTTTGCAGTGTCCTTGGACTTGGAGTCAAACGGTCTTCCAAGTGCTGTCCGTCATACAGGTAAAGACAATATGTTCGTGGAACGAGCTTCCTCTCATCTTGTTCATCTTCGCTGGCCTCAGTACGAGTGCGTCAGAATTCATGATCCTACTGCCTTTATTTTTTCACTTCGTCGTCGTCGAGGTCGTCCTCGCTAGCAAGCTACCATTTGTTACATTCATATGTCATTTTAACCCTTGTACGCGCGGACGGCGAGGATTTTTCCCGCCTTGTTGTATTGGATGACGTCCAGAACTTTCAAAGTTTCCTCCGCCGACACCACGATGTGCAACTCGCAGGCCGCAACCGGCCCGAGTTCCGAGACGGAAGGGAAAATATTCAGCACCTCGGCCTTGATCGCAGGAACCGCCTTGAAAATATTACCTGGAAGCAGCATGCACAGTCAGAGTCAAGTGATACCACTAACTTGATTTCAGCAAAGGATTGTTCGCTCATCTGAACTGATAGATAGGAAGTCATAGCTTTGGCAGCCGCCGTAGCGGCCC
>RXOD01006305.1:0-10731 GCA_005223375.1 Amoebophrya sp. AT5.2
AAGCTCTTCGAAGGAGCCGGCTTGTGCTCGCTCTCGATCTCGTCCTCCTCCTCCTGCTGCCTTCAGGAGTGAGTCATTTGCTTGGACAACATCAACAAGCAGCCCTTGGTTGGCGTGGTCCGCTCCGCTGCCGCTCCCAGACCCAGATGAAGCTGTCCTAGTATCTTCAGTCACAATCCCTACCCCACCCGGAGCGAAAACAACCGCGTCGGGAGGCCGTTCCCGAGCGAGAAAAGACGCTCGCGGCAGTTCAGCATTTTCTTCCCGATCACGACGACGTCCTCCTTCGCGAGATGAGCGGCGCCGGGCGTCTTCTTCGTGATCGCGGACGTCGTCGTGGAGCTCGAGGTGGTCCGCCGCGTTGCTCCTAAGCCTAGTGTGAACATGGGCCGAATCTTCTAGCGCTGCGCCACTTCTTTCTCCAGATCGCTGCAGAAAGGACTTCTTCTCGTGGCGCTTCCGGCTTTTCTCGTTCTGGGTCGGTGTAATATGCCGAAGCTTTTTCGTGTTGACTTCGCTCGCAGACGCAGTAGCCGGCCCCGCGTGACCACTCTGGCGAGCACTCAGCAACGAAGACGAACTCTTCTGGTGCTTCTGACGAGGAAGAAGCACGGCACGACAAAACCGTGGTTCTCCACCATCGAGAAGATGAAGAAGATGACAACCAGGCGAAAGAGCGAGGTTTAGGAAAAACACTGCCGAAAGGCGAAAGGCCTGCCGAGATAATTTTATCTTCACGCGCGGCGATGCCGCTACGAGGACGCTTTCGCTTGTAGGTCTACTGCAGGCACTCCTTCCCCATCCCCTGGCCTGAGCGCGTGCGGTGCAGGCATGCCAGAGCGGGAGCGCCGGGAGCTTCTCGTCGTGCTGCATGACGTGTATCGCGCTCGTTTTTGCTTTCTCTCTTTCCCTTCCACCGATGCCGGCTCCCGTCCTTCTACTACTCACCAGTATCGATAGATCAGCATAGTTGGGTTCCTTTCATCGCTCGGCCGGAGAGCGCGATCGCCGCAAATCAATGAATGGGCTGCGAAGATTCGACTGCGAGCCGGCTTTTAGTTTTACCTACGTCAAAAGCAAAAAAATTCGAGGTATTAAACATAACAAACGAGTTTACGTATTAAGTAGCCTTGACTGGTGCATGGTGATGGAGGCGAATCAATCAGAATCTATGTGTAATTCTGTAATTCTCATCCAGCAACAGCAGCAGCGGGTACATCATTTTCGCACTAAGGTTGGGAAAAGAATCGTATAGACGAAGACATTCTGCATTGCATCATCAACTGTAACTGCATGGTCCTGAGCTGGCCGATAGTCTGCGCCTTCATCGTGATCATATTTGTAGATAAAAACACAGGCTTACTTCTGTGACTGTGCCTGTGCGGCGTTAGCATGCTACGGCAAATTCAACCACGAAGCGCTGCTTGTTTGGACAAGTCTACGGAGGCTGATCGGACACCACGGAAAAAGACTGATTGCTCGAACGGACGCAGTCAACACGGCGGGTGCACTACAACGAACATGGTCGTAGTTGTATCGCGATCATGCAGTTGCAGTTGTAACACAGTCAAAGTATTATGCCTTCTACAACTTAGACTGCCTCGACCGACGAGAGGATGCGGTGTGTTCCAGATACACAACATCCACTCTTCGCTCGAGGAGCTTCCATTCTCGACGTTGAATCTCCATCTGGATCGATCCTCTGCGTCTGCCTGCCACTGGCTCTGGGGGTACTTAGGCAGCAGAGTTGTAAAACCAGTGCCATAAGAAGTGCTTCATAACGAGAATCTTGCACGCGTGGTGATATAGCCCTGAAACTGAAAGTGTACAAGAACAATAGCAGCCGGAACACCTCCGGGTCCAGGGGTACTAATAGGCAGTTCGGTCTCGACTCTGACTCTCGAACTCGAGCTCGATTTATAGTAAGCCACTAGCACTAGCACTACAGATACACTCATAAAGGTCTACATAAAGCTGAGAATTCCATCGCTTCCCACATTCAGCTGCGTCTTTCGGCTGCTCCGCCCCGCGTCATCTGTCGCCTCCCCACTGTCAGCCGACTCAACAGCACTCGGAATATTTTCGCTTTTCCGGCGAGCCGCGCCCAGCAACTCCTCGAACGCCGTGGGCCGTTCCTGTTGTTTTCCTGTGTTGTCGCCAGGAGATTTCGTCTTCTTCGGTGCCTTCATCTTTGTCGTCGCGGACCTGTTCTTGTTTTCCTTTGATAGTGACCCGCCTGCTATGGAGCTCGTCGCAGATGAAGTATCACCTCCGGATCTGAGCGCATGAGGGACACCCGGCGTAGTTTTTGTCTTCTTGTCTCCTGAGCGCGGAGCACGCAAAGTCGATCCGGCAGGGACGGTAACAATTTTGCCGCCTTTGTTCTTGGTTCCGGTCGGAGATCCGACCGGTCGCCTCCCTTCGGAAGAGACTTGATGGGCGGATGCAGGTGCACGAATCAAGAGAGATTCGCCGCTGGCCACCTTTCCTACGAGGCTGCCGGTGTCCTGACTCGTCGCCGGCGTCGTCTGAGGAGCGGCGGAAGAGCCGACGCCGGAACAGATGAGGAGCACCAGGACAAGAACGGCGGCGAGGATGACTAGGAAGGCAATGATGCCTGTCAGAAGCCAACGAATACGAAGTGGCCCACTCTTTTGCTTTTCTTGCTGTCTCGTGTCGTCTTGGGATGTTGATGGACCGGGCTTATTGATTGCGGCCGGTGCGCCAGCCCGGCGCAGCGCCACCGGTTCCGCATTTTCCCCTGGTTCTCCACCTGCTTGGCGAGCCGCATCCACCGATCCATCTTTTCCTGCTTCCAACTTTTTCAGCGCCGTGGCGGAGCTGGAGTCGTGCTCGTGGTCGTCTAGATGACTACTAGACACGGGCGAGTCGTGTTCCTGCATCCAGACATTCGGAAAAAGCTCCTTATTGAGCGGTCGCAGTCCGAATCGCTGGCGCCGAGGCGTATCCCAGGCTACTCCGGGTCCAATATGCTGCTCGCCGGCGAAGGCCCCCATGCATCTCCGGATGCCCAGGTGCCGCACGTTTTGCATTACGCCCAAGGGGGTGTCGAGGCAATGTGGCCCGATTTTTGTATCCAGTGCGACCGGCAAGAAAAGCCGAAGCTGCCACACGTTCCGTCTGCCTAGGTTCATCTCGGCGTCAACGTCCCGGTTGCGGTCCAGCGGGAACCAGCGCCATCGAGCACATTCTTCCGCGTGCACCACACGTCGCATCACGATTCGGATCTTCGTAATGGCGTCGGACTTTTCCAGTTCCTTCACGTTTTGCTGGGACGAGTCTGAGAATACATCAAGCAGAGAGCGGCCTTCCGAATACGCCAAGCAGGTCGTTGCGTTGGCATGCTCCTCGTCCCCGACGCGTCTAGAGGGTCTGCCCGTCTCGATATCTGCATGCCGGGCCGCCACGTAGTCGTGCGCGTAAAGAAGAATTCCGGGTGTTGACGGCTGGGGCTGTTGATGCCCTTTCGCAGGCGCCGGGGATAAAACTGTGGTCACCCCTCCCAGCTCCTCCAGTGTGTTGTCAGCGTCGGTGATAAAAGGTTTAAACGCGAAAGCAAATAGCCGCTGCTGGTCATAGTCCGAATTCGGGTGCACGCACTCCTTCTGCGTTTCCGTTGCCGGGCGGGGGTAGTCTTTGCCGCAGATCCGAAATCCCTTTTCGACATCGGGAAAGGGGTACGCTTTCATGCCCCACCGCTGGCAACCTTGCTTGACGCACAGAACTGTCTGGATCGAGAACACGTCCCTCATTAAATCCACCGTGAAACTGGAATCCCCGCTATCCGCCTGATCATGTGGGTGGTCGTCGTCCTTCTCGCTGCTGCCCAAGAAGATAGAATTCTTCATCCGCAATGACTCTCCACGTGCGGGTAGTACTAGTTGCAGAGCTACCAAAACAGCCGTACCAGCCACCGTAACAAAGCCACGGACCACGGAGCCACCTGCTTTTGGCCCCCTCATTCGCCCCCGGTCGTGCTCGTGTCAGCCGGGCCTCGGCCTTCACATCATTTTTACAAGTGGTGTTCTACGATCTAGTGGCTGCAGACAGGATACCGCATTCCATTTGGGGGCAAAATTGGAAAGAAGGGGAAAACTAAAAACGAAAGTACTTAACCACAATGCATGGGACCTGAGCCGGGGGGCGGGGAAAACAGCAAGTAATCGAAGACACCGTTAATTTGCTTGTTGATCTTCGTTGCGAGTTGTAGTGCTCAGAGTCACATGAGTACGCTACAATCGGAAAAAAAATGGTGGAGGAGCAAGAGCATCGTCGTCGACGTGAAGCAACAAGACGAACGCGCCATTCATAGTGCCTGGAACGACAGGGACAGGGGCAGCTTCGACGAGGACTAGTACAAGTCACGCTCTCATTACAAACGATTAAAGCTCGAGGATGACATCAACCGGGGGGCATTACAGTGGCGCGTTTCGATTGATTCATGCTTCCACCCCCTCGTTGCTCGTTGATATTTAGAACAAGACGAATAGAGAGCTGCACGGAAGTACTTACTTACGACGATTGCGAGCACGACTACGGGCGACGACGTCGACACAACGAACATATACTTTTTTAAAAGAACCACGACTGAAAATGACATCACAGAATGCTGCAACCGCAACGGAATAAGATGAATCCCGCCACGTCACTACGACCGTGGAAGTGTGCAGTACTGGCGTCTCTTTAGGCACCAGAACCAGTAGAACCAGTATAGAAAATACGCCTATACTTTTTCATACCTCGTCATCGTCTGCCAGTGGCTGTACGGTTTTTGGATTCAATATGACGGTGTCCAAGTCGCCTTCGTAGCCGTGGTTCGCCGCGGGGAAGGGGGTTTACTTTCTCTTTCAAAGGCATAGGCATTTACTACCGTAATAAATCAAGGCGGGGCCTCACAGACGTGGGCAGGTGATCCCCTGAATAAAGCGAAGTCTGCTCGGGAACGATGTAAACGATCCTTAGGACGATGCGGAGTGATTGATATGACAAACCCGAAAGGGGTTCGGTTTCTCCAATCAAGTCGAAAGCATAAGCATACTGCCCCTTTTTGTTTTTACGGGTGCTGACTATTGCGTTGGCAACTCAAAATAGTGTGGGCTTCTTCGATTTAATGCCTCTACCAACTTTTAGAAGGTGGTGCCCGATCGCTGGAGACCGGTCAGGCAATCATCGGAAATGAACCACTTTTGAATGCTCGGCCTGTCTGCTCCTGCTACCTGTTGGCTAGAGCCATATTTTATACGACGTACACTTAGATATTAAGTACGTTTTGAAGATCGTTTCTAGATAATACGATGCTCCTGGACATGAATTCCTAAAAAAAGCGATAGTAAAGTACATCCCATCGGATCATGGACGATTCAGGGATTCAATTTTCCGGAGTTCGCGCCGCGGACGGCCACAATGAGAAAATTTCGGCCCTTCATCGACGATAATCAGGTTGTGCGGCAAGGGCGACCCCCATGGGCCACGAACCGCAGTGCCACGAACCGCAGTCGTGAAGTCTCAAAGCAGCCATACGCGCCGTCAGCGCGCGATCCACTTCCTCCATCGGCTTCCAGCCGTCACTCGGGGGCACCGGGTTCTCCGCAAACTTCGCGAGCAGCGGACCCACATCCACGTCCCGATTCAGGGTGTTGATTTTCACCTTTTCCAGGTTGGCAAGCAGATTTTCCAGGATTTTTTGCCGCATCTCGGTGCTCGCGCTCAGCAACGCCGCTTCCGCTTCCAGGACACCATCTCCAATAAAGCCCCGCGGGCGCAAGTGTTCAGAGCTGAAGCGCAGCCACTCCTCGTGTTTTTTCGAGAAAAAGTCGTCATAGTCGAAGCTTTTTTTGAAACCACTGGCCTCTGCTTGTGCTTCCCCTGCTTTCTGTTCCCTGCTATCATTCGCCAGCTTTTCCCCGGCGGGCTCACGGAAGCTCGCCGCCTGCTCATAGAACGTACGCAAAACTTCCTGGTGGTGCGTCGAGACATCGTCAAGACCCTGGAGCTCGTTCGTGCGGTCGGGCTCGTTGTCGCGGTCGTTGTTCCTGTTGTTGTTGATGTCTTAGATGTTGATGTAGTGTACTTTCTGTAGTTGGTATCAGAAGAAGATAGCTGGACGAGCAGGCTTTTGCAGACCACCAAGGCGCGAGCAGTCCACGTGTAGCTGAAGGCTCTACCTCAAAGAAAGGGAAAGCGGAGGTAGTATTAACAGTAAGTCTATCAGTTTTTGATGTACGAAACTGAAGCACATCCACATGTTAACTGAAATTACAAATACAAAAGCAAAAGGTTGCTCATTAATACCGCTGTCCCGGGGTCGAACCGCCCGTGGCGTGTCTTATCACCACACTTTTGATCCACTGAAGTTTGTTTCTAGTGGGGGCCGTATACACAATCGGCGCCACAAAGCCCCGAAAAGCCATCACCATCGTCAGCTTCCCCAATTAAAGGAAGAAAAAGTCCAGTTCTGGTCTCAACATCATCTAGATCTACTCTGCTGCAGCTATCACAGTGCAGGCTAGGTCTCCGCCTCGCACGCGTGGCGAAGGCGATGGCCTACTACGCGAACCTCGACAACTTCAACTATCCCGCATCGCGCCACCCATGAACCGTCCGAAGAGAATCGCCCCTCCTACTTCATTTATTCCTAGTCCTAGGAAGGCCTAGCTAAAGCTATGCAGACGTAGTTTATACAACAAATAGCTTGATGCTGAGCATACGGAGAAATACAAGAACAAGACCACTGTCGGACACAAAGAAATAAACACCAACACGAGCAGTAGCTACAGCTAGACTCGAAAGAAGACACTTAAGCGTAAGCCGAATTCTTGATTCCGATTCTCATAGATACACAGAGACAGAAAGATACTTTTTGAAGCTCATTTATTTCATTATGAATCATGTTCATCAACCAGAATGGATTAGAATTAGAAGCCTCCTTGTCCTTCGTTAACCTAGGTCTCTTCCCAAGCCTTGATCGGCGACGCGCTGACAGTTGTCCGCTTGTTCCTTATCGGTGTTGAGCAGTGGTAGACACAGGATCGGTTACAGGCTGAAAAAACCCAGGGAATGCTTAAGGTATGGGCTTCGCCGTCATCAAATTCAAACCCTCTCCCTCTCGCCTGACATGTTATATCGTCACCCAGCGCGACGAGCGCAAGCGCTAGCATCAGAGCGCGCTGGATACCGGCAGCGCACTCGAGGTCTACGACGGACTTTGTTTGGCTGCGAAGTATGCAGCGGTGGGCGTGGAAGCCACACAGATAGAGGCAGTGGGGCTAAACGAGGAGACGTGTTTCCACTGAGTCGAGAGCGCAGCCTACATGTGGGGGGCATACTGCCGGTCCTAGTGCCTAAAACTAAATGAGAGAGCTACTTCTATTCATTGGCAGCAAGCCTACATACGCCTGGCCCTGAGGTTATTCAACCCTTAAACCGGAATGCCTAGCCCGAGAGCCTCGCTCAAACTCCCCGCGCCGCCATGGGTAAGGAAGGAAAAGTTCAGCTTTGCTTGGTCGTTGTACTTTCCGAATCGCGGGGCGAACGCTTGGAAGATTTCCAGCTGCGGCGCATTGTCGGTATCGTGGACGAGAAGGCGGCCCTTCGCAAGAATAGCGTCGTCTTGTAGAGAGCGAAAGAATTCATCGCTGGCCTTCGCGCTTACCGGTTGACCCGTTTCCGCGTCGGGGAGCAGCTTTGGACGAGCCAAATACACCAAGTTCGTCGGAGACGCGTTCACCAATTCTCTCACGAGAAAGCGCACGCCGTCCTTCGAAAATCCGTTGCCCTGGGTGCCGAACGCCACGAAGATCAGCCCGTCCAGGGAAAGATCATCCTCACGATGGAGCCGCGTTAGGATCTTCTGAACCGTATCGCTCTCCACCTTCTTGTCGTTCCTCATAGCCTTCTCGCCCGCTGGGTGCTGCATAACCAGGCCAATCGGGCCTACTTCCACGCCTGTCCCGTTCTTCGGGAAGTACAGAGGGACGTCGCCGAGAGAGTCATGCTTCTTCTTCGTTTGGGGGTCCAGGAACGAGGGAGCCGTGAGCATGGGAAAAGGGGTCGCGGAGATCACCGGCGATCTGGGTAGTTTCCCTTTCTGAACGTCACCAAAAGCTGCGGCCGCGACCTCGTTCACGGCGTCTTGGTTTCCCGACCAGCGCACCACGTTTTTCGCGTTCAACTTGGGAAAGAACTGGTTCCGCATGTCTTGCTTGAACGCTCCGTCGAACACGTTGTTTGGCGTCTCGTCGGTGTACACCAGGATGTCGGACACCAGTAAGTCGATTTCTCCGTCTTTGAAAATCGTTTGCTTCAGGTAATCCACGTAGGGTGCGGGCGAGAGAATCCGTCTGGTTTCGGTGGCCGCCTCTTCTGTCGAAGCAAACCCGAACAGGCGGTAGGGGATCAAGTGGACCCCCGCGCGTTTCAGCATGCTCAACTCCTTGCTCGGCGGCTGCATCCGCTGGATAATCTGGTCGCCATCTTCTAACTCCTTCCACTGCGGCCAGCCGGTCGGTACCAGAGGCGCGATCTCGTTATGGGCACCAAACGCGGGCAGGCCCTGCGGAACGTCGTTGGCATCCAGCGGGTGAACCCCCTTTTCAGCTTCCGCAACGCCGGTTTCACCTGCGCCAGCAGGAGCCCGTAGCAGCCATCCGCTTTCTTCCGCGGACTCCTCCGTAAACCCGTCGCTCCCGTCGCGAGCTTGTTTGATCGTGGTCGAGGCCGCAAACAAATACGCGACGTTATACTTCTTCCTCGTCTCGCCTGCAGTCGTACCATCCACCGTTTGCTCCGCGAGCCACTTCATGCCCGCGTGGGCCGCCTTCAGCTCCGTGCTGCCCTGCGTCAAAAAAAGAATGTTCAGTGGCCGGTCTTGGTCCCCCCGGGTCGCGGTTTCTACCTCGTCGGAGCTTCTCGCCCCCCCCACCGCGGGGGCGGTATCACCAGCAAGCTGGACCCCTGACGCCGTGATGTCGTTCGAGGTGGAGGCCCACAGGAGCAGTAACGTCCGAGACAACAGGACCCGCTTCGACATATTCGGAAGTCGGATCATTTGTTTCGAGATTCTTAGCTTCGATTTCGGTTTTTTTAATAAGTATTTGGACGAGATTTATTTTCGTATGCTAGGTGGGGGATCAAGCACTTGTCTAGAAGTTGTGTCAGGGTCCGATGCTCGTAAATCCAGAAAACTTTCTTGAAGACTTATGTAGAGGCTGGAGTACTTTTCAAAACAATAGGAAGTAGTTGCTGGTCGTCCGAGGTAGCACTTCTCCTTTCTTTGCTCAGGCTAGCCAATGGTGTTTCGGGTGGTTTCTGCAGTTTTTCAAATCGAAAATCAGCCACTCAGAGGTCGGAGTACAAATTAAAAGTATCTATGCCACAGGAAGAACCAGTCGCGTACTGGTACTGGTCGGAGGAACCAAAAAGGAGCCACAGCATCTCTCGATCAGGTCATTTAGGTCGATTGGCCTGATAGAAAGATGCTGTGGCTCCTTGGATCGATCCTGCAAAATTTTTCGGCAATGCGGAAAATCCTGAAGCAAACCCAGGAGACCACGAGCACAAAACTATAGCCGAGCAACAAGCTTACTTAACCGACTTCCAAATCCGGCCGCGCCGAAGACCATTAGCGTTCGGTCTCATTTTTCGATCATCAGGGATGTACACGCGTACCGATCATGTAGAGCAAGGCTTATGGCTAGACCACTTGCTGAGCAGGAACACTCCTCGAAGTAGAAGAAGAAGGACCACTTGCTAAGAAGTGATGTAGTAGTAGTAGCTGAAACTGTAGCTCATAGAGCCCTAGATACTAGACAGAACCATGAACCGAAAAGCGACATCCGCACTGATTCCTCAATTTCCACCGATTCACATCACTGATCTGCGTTTTTTGATCATCAAGCGACTGGCTGAACAACATGCTGAAACTGAAATTCATTGTGCGCAGTTCGGTTTCTGCTTGTTGCTGTGGTCCTAAATTTTTTTCCATTTGTAGCTTCTCCGTCGGTCTATTCCACCGCATGAAGACCTGACGGGGTCAAAAAAAATACATTGATTTGGCCCATTATTTAGAGCTAAGCAAGCTTCAATTTCAAAACGTAGCAAGGATCGGCTCCTCCGACAGATTGAGTGATCTTTTACTTTTTTTTTTGAAATGATCTTCGCTAGAATAGACATAGCGAGCTAGTACACCAGCAGGGGAGAATAATTGATAGACTACTTCAACATCATCGGAGTCCGAGTCGGTGCCTCCAGAATAAAAAAATAAATATGAGTTTGTTATGGTTATGCAGAACTGTTTTATTGCGTGCTGCCTTCTGGAAGTACTCATCTAGCCCTAACAGCAGCAGCAGCATAGCACTGTCATGAGCACGGCGGTCACCACCAGTACGCTGCCCACAACGATCAGCGCAATCGCCCAACCAGGAAGCCCGCTCGCGGTGGCGTCTTCCCTGTCACCTCCATGTCCATGATCCGTCGCAATTTTGAACCAGCTGTCTGCGCCTCCACCTGCGGTGGGGTTTGCGTCTCCGCAAAATGAGCCAGCAGCGGGCCCACATCCGCGTCCCCGCTCAGCGTGTTCATCTTGCTCAGGTTCCCCGGCTCCAGGTTGGCGCGGATGGCGCGCAACATGTAGTTGCTGCGCACCTTCATGAAATACAGCAAGGCCGCCCTCGCTTGCAGCTGCACGCCCGTCGCTCCGCCTCCCTGCTTGAT
>RXOD01006306.1:0-10731 GCA_005223375.1 Amoebophrya sp. AT5.2
TTCGTGGCGCGTAGGTTTCCCGGCGCAAACACCTTCCCGAGTCTGGGGGATATGCAGAAGGACTTTTTTCGCTGAAAATTGAAAAGCAATGAGGGTGGCAGATGCTCGTTCTTCTGCCGGTGGACGGCGCAGGAGAATCGTGTAGGGCGGTCGGGCAGCGCGTATATTGCAAATTACTAAGTCGCAAAGCTCGCTATAATTGTCCGCACCCACTGCTGTTTCGCCCACGTGAGCTCGAAGCAGCCGTTGTTTGCCGTTGCCACCGCCATGGTGATCCTCGGGCCGTACATGGCCATGACGGCAGCGTGCTGCTGCCGCGGCGTCACGTTCAGGAGGGACGGTGTGGGCCAGACGCCTATGAAGAGACCAAGTAGTACTATGCGCCTACGAGGACCTGGTAAAGTGCTAGGTGCTGGGTCCGACGACCCCATAATTTAGGTGGCGGACTGCCCTAGAAGGTGCTGGCAACTGTGTCAAGTCGCTCGGAAGGGGTCTGGGGCGGTTTCAACAGAGATGGATGCCTCATTGTTTGGAAGAGAACTGTCAGGTCAGTGAGCCATTGGGGAGGAAAGGAAGGCCATGGAAAGCCAGTAGCTAGAATCAATAGCGCTAGAGCAGTAGGAAGGCCGGCCAAAAGGGGGCACCCAGAGTGGAGCTTTCTTGTTAGCCTTAGATAGCTGTGTGGTGGTGCAAGGTCGCCAGGTTGGCGCGAAAGGCCGCGGTTGCTCCTAGTTGTTCTTCTGCCGCCCGCTTTTTAGGAACAACAAGAAAGGGGAACCCAAAAATAAGCCCTCAATAGCAATTACCACCTGGTCCCACCATAACGCCGAAGATGCTCCCGACAGTGAAATTGGCGTCCACAATGCTGCTGCCGTCGAGAGGGTCAAAAGCAACAGAATAACTAGAGGAACCTGATGGTGTCCGATCATGGCTGTCTGGTTCGTGGATTAGATGGATAGATTTATGTTTCGTCGGTGTGTAGTTCTTGTAGATGGAGATGACTCATCTTTTTCCGTCTGCACCATGACGAAATGAAAAACCGTGGTGAATTCCGACGAACAAATCTTGGTTGCAAACGGCTTCACAAACTCATAAACATGATGGGTACGTATATTTACATGTATTCAACATCTTGTTCTTGTCAGCTTCACGACAGATGCAAGAAATCCGCCTGGTGAAATTGAAAATAAAGCTCTTCTTCCTTGTACTTCTAAACGTGCAGATGGACATCCACACTCATCAACATCGAAAGACCTTCCAGTCGCAAGATGCATCACACCTTCCATCGGCACTTCTCGTGTGGTTTCTTCGCTGCTGGCCACGCTGCAGAGCCCCTTCAGCCGATCGAAGACCACCTTGTCACTCGCCACGTCCACAGAGAGTTGCGCGTCCCCGAAGGCGTTTGCCGTACCCACCTCGGAGGCGGCAAACTCGGCACTGCCCTCGCGAAGCGCGGTCCCTATGTCCACCACCGCACGGGCGATAGCGGACAAAACGGCTACCAGCTCCGCCGGCTCCTCATTTTGGAAAGGAGGCAACGCGCCCGCGCTTTCCAAGTCGCCCACGCGGGCCGCCCCCATCATTGACTTGAAACTTATTCCCCTCCGTCGTGGGTTGGTTCGCTTCTTGTAGAGGAAAAATATAGAAGCACCAGATTGTTCGGTCTGAAGTCCAAACACGTGCGTTTGAATTTGTACTCAATTAATGCCAGCGAAGGTTCTGAATCTCACTGACCATCACGCATATCTTCTTCACGCTGCTCCGGAACATCATGGGGGCCTGAACATGATGTTCCAGAGCAGCAAGAGCATGATAACGTTCCATCCTTTTTTAGAAGCAAGTGGAATACGTCATTTTGAGGCACACTGACCATCACGAGGATCTTGTTCCGGAGCAGCGTGTAATGAGAAGATCTCACTCCTTGATGTGGCGCAGGTACGAAGGTCGTTCCCACGAAAAGGCGCACTCGCCGCGTGCTTTTGATTATCGTTCATTTGATTATCGCGTTCCGCGGGGGAGCGAGGACCGCAGCGAATCAATAAAGACTTCATTTGCTTCTCTTCTGTCTCCTTTGGAATGCGGTCAATCAACATCATTCTTGCAGGTGCAGCCAGGAGCTAGGTGCAGCCAGAAGCTAGGTGCATCTCGGAATAGTTTTTTCCTTCCCCAGTGCTCACAGCACGGAGAATTCTTCGTCCTCTTCGTCAAGTTCCGTTAAAGGGGTGAAAAACTCATTTTCTGTGGCATTTTATTTAAGTAACAGCCTGCTTCCGAGACCGAATAGATACGAGACGAAACGCAAGGCAAAAAACGAGACCACCCAAGACCGGCGCGGCGTTCTTGCTGCATCCTGGCGGGCCGTCGCTTTGTTCATGTTCTGCTTCGTTGTTCTCTAGCTGAAAGGAGCACACTGTGGCCAACATACAAGACGAAAGGAGTACGTAGCACTAAACAAGAAAAGAATGGCGGAGCCGGGGCTCGGCGACATGCACGCGACATACTCGAGCTAGCCATCGGTCGCTTAGGAAAGTCATATTTATCGGAAACCGTAGGTACTTACATATGCGTCGAATCAGATCGAGGATCGGACTCGTCACCATAGCTCCCCAGACCGGAGGACAAGCATGTCCAGGACGAAAATGAGTATCTATAGGAAGGTACAATCGATACTATGGCTGTATGTTTCTCGCCTTGCTTAGCTGTAGTTCGAGGTTTTCCCCCAGCATCTCGTCCACGGAAGATTTCATGCCGTTGAGCCCGCTCACTTCTTCGAGGACGCGGTTATCCTCCACGCACTTGCGCACGAAGGCCATCGGCTTAGAGCTTGAATAAAGTCATCTGTTTTCGCAGTCGCATCGATCTCTAGCAAAATCACCCATCGAAATCGAACCACTCAGATACGATGGCCTTTGTGGTGCCTCCGATGGATAAGGAAGAAGGCGAGGAACCCGGTGCAAGTGGCCAGCCCCAGCGATTCATTGCAACTACACTAATATGAGTAGGTCTGCTTGTTAGGAAGCCGATCAGCCGTCGGATCCTACTCCTATGCATCCAGCCGATGGTGAGTAATCCGGAGGCACCCATCGAGCAAGAACCGGGCGAGCGATGCTACCGTCTCCGCCCCTCCCTCTGTGGGGACGATTTACTTGATCTCGCGCTTCTTGCACCAAGAGCGACGACATCAGTACAACAAGGGAGGGTCTCAGTACAACTTCTTCTGCTACAGATGCTGCTACAGATGAATGGATTCAAGGTCTAATCGGCTCCTTCCGGTAGGCTTCCCGTACCTGCTCGCTGCAGCACACGCAGTGCTTGAAGGGCTCGGTCTCGATCGGCACCAGCCGGTAGTCGTTTAGGTAGCCGCGGATCTGGTTCGGGACCTTGCCAAGCAACGAGTCCTCGACCTCGTCCTGGTCCTCCTGCTTCGTGGCTTCGAAGCCCTGACGATGCTGGGAGAGCGCGGCGACCAGTTCGGCCGCAAGGGAGGAAGCCAAACCGGACACGCCGGGCCGCACGACGGTGCACTGCCTGTCGAGCGTGCGCTCCTTGATCGAGTCGCTCGGCGCAGACACGTCGTTGCAAAAATAACAAGCACGTTTCGCGGCACCTGGTGCGCGTTTTCATTGAAAACTATAAATATGTAGAAAACTACTGTTACTTCTATCGAGTAGAGGCATTTTTGTCCTCTTTCGATCATTTGTTCAACGGTCGGCAATTTATTACGCTGAAAAGTCCGTTGTTTGTTGATTCAATTCGGATCCGACATGACCGGTACCGATGGCACCGCCTGTCACTTGAAGATGTTCAGCCAGCTGTTCGCCCACAATGATGCAGAACATGCTGACATGTGACGTACGATCACCAAGTTTTGGTCCATCTAGAGGCGGCAGGGGCGGCACGCGCGCGTTCCTGGGGCAGCGGCCAAGACGAAAAAAGAGAATCTCTCATCGACCCCCCCTAGTGTTTGACTGAAGAGGAAACAGCCGGAAGGGCTGGACTGGCGAGCGGGAATCCGCGAAATGCACCGACAACAAGCCCAAAAATAATTCATATAAATAAAGAAAACTAGGCTCGGCATTCTTGGTACCGCAGCTCTGCGTCATGACTACGAAGGAGTCGAAGCCAAGCGCGACTGTGAGGCCGAGGATGGGTTTTTTCGCTTCGGCGACCAGGAGGCTCGGCAGCCAGCGGCTCTCCCTTGAATCCGTCAGCATGCACACCACGTCGTGCGACTCCACGAGTTCCCGCAGTTTCGAAATGCTGTCTTCGTTGTAGGAGGCCGGGTGCCCCGGCATCGGGATCTCGAGCCGCACGGCCGCGCCCTCCAGCTCCGGCATCACGTCTCTCGCGCGCTGGAAGGCGGTTTCGGCTTTCCCCCTTTGCTCCACCGCGTCCTGGTGGGTGAACAGCGACTGCCGCACCGGGTTGGAGAAGTTTACGATGCCCGAGTCTAGGAAGGTGATGTGCCGCACGCCCCACCCGAGCAGGTTCCGCGCGAGCGCACACCCGAGCGTGCCGGAGCCCAGCATCAGAAACTTCAGCTCCTGCATACGCTCGGGCTGCATTAACGAGGTAATCGAACAAAAAAACCCAGCAGTCCTCCGATGCTGCAGGTTTACTAGGCTACTATATTTTTGGCCGTTAGCTGCGGTAGTTCCTCGGCTATGATCAGAAGATGGCACCCATGGACCGACATGATCATCACCCAGCAATAGGTGGCTGATAAGGGAGGTCCATTCGGGCGCACTTCTTGGTCCTCTTCTGTAAACCGACACCCGTAGCTGGCGCCGTATGGCTGCAAAGTACAGGCTTCTGGGAGCAGAACAGTCATAGGCATCGAAGTGGAACCATCGATACAGGAGGCCGCAGCCTTCTCGACGGGGGGGCATCGGCATGCGCATTATGCGGTCAGACCTCCCGGTCAGAACTCCTAGTCCCTGAAGGGGAGATGAGCGCGCGCGTCGCGCGGGATCTTCACCTCCCCCCGACCCAGTTGGCGCCAATAAAGTTAATAGCTTTAGCTGCCTGGAACAACTAGACCTGAGTTTGTTCATTTTCATAGCCCTTAACTGCAGCTGAGGCACGAGTCGCCACTTCATCAGCTTGATGTTCAGGTCCACGGCGGAGCGCGCAATCGCTGCCGGGTTCAGCCACTGGGCGAGGTCCACGTGCCGAACCACTGAACTCCCCGACTCGTTCTTCAGCCACCTGTCAGCGAAGGTGGATGTCAGAGTAGAGAAGTGATCGGACGATTCTGAAGATCGGTCATCCGAGCGATGTTTCTTTTTGTTTGCGCTTGGGTTCTTCTTGGTTCCGGATAAAAATTCCTGCTGTATTTTTCTGCTACTGTCCTCGACCTACGGCAACAATAAAGCGATGGAGCTCGACCCATGATGCGATGAAAAAAGAATCCATGCAGGAGCCATCGTGCTCTATCGAATTGAAGAGCCGGGTAGTTGTGAAAACACTTCCTTTTCTCTCTACTTAGTTGCAGTACCCTGCCACGAAGCTTTTCTGAGGCGGTTCTATTTTCTCCCCCGCCACGACCTGTTGCGGCGGGGGCTGCCGGAACTTGATGCGCAGGAGCTTTGGTTTTCTCGCCCCCTTCTGCACGACGTAGCACTTTACCACTCTTTCTGGAGGACTTTCACTTTGTTGCGCCAGTGTAGTAGCCACTTGCTCCAGTGCGAATTGCCTCCCGTTGTCCAGCCAGAGCAGCGTGAGCAGGTTTCGGAATCCGCAGTCGTACACGTCGTTTTCTCCGCTGTCGAGATACACGCACACCTTCTCGGTAGTAGTAGAAGTCGTACCTCCCAGCTCGCACGCGAACGCGCGACACGGACCCCCGTCGCTGCTGAGCGGCCTCGCGTTTATTCCACTTGACGACGACGCTTCACCCGTACCAACGGTTACTACCACTTCCTTGGTGGCTGCGCCGCCCTTTGATATTCCACTGCCACCTACTCCGACAGATTGATCTTGCTGCGGATGGGACGATGAAGTAGAGGATGGCAGCCGGGCATGACCGCTTGCAGCCGCCCTCGAAATTTGCTCGATTTGCTCCACCACCTTCGCATCCGCGACCTCCTCTCGGGAAACGAGTTCGCAGGGGCTCTTGAAGTAGGGGAAACCCAGCGTGTAAAAGAAATGGTACTTCTTCAAGTCGGCGAACGACACAAAGACGCACCCCTCTCCCCCAAGCTGCCCTCCGCACAACTTGTGCCACAGTTTTCGCTCCGCGGCCTCCAGCATGTCCTGGCGGTCGTACCGCCGGAAGCGCTATGCAGAGGAAATTAATTTGTCAGCGTAATATATTTTTTTATTTCCGAGGTGTGTTTTAGTTTTAGGTGCCAGAGCGAGTTTGGCTTGAGACAGGACACAGCATAGCACCGGGGAGAGCTCGATCTGCTCGGGGTCCGGTCCCTGAAATCAAGCAACCAAGTTCCAAGGACACACACACAGCCATAGCCACAAGACTTCTAGGTGTCTTGACGCCGCAGCCGTCTGCTCGAACTCGAAGTCGAACTCCACCATAGGAAAATCAAAAATCGGACAGGGACAAACTACGAAACTTCCTCTGCATAACTCCTCGATGGTGCTCATGTTGCGAAAGACGCCCTCCGCCGATGCGGGCGTCGAGAAAGACGTGTAACTGAAGGAGGCCTTCGAGGGCGCGAAGAGGATTTCGGCACGGATGTCCACGGGCCCATTACAACAACCAGTAGAGAGCGACTCTCCAAATGCAAATCGATGGATACTTCTGCGATAATCGCCCTACGCGATCTCCTACCTTCCCGTGCCACCACGGCCACGGGTTGTGGGTATTGCTATCAATGCGCGATAAGTTTTAGATTCGGTAACGCCGTACGTCCCAAAAGGCTGCTGCTGTGTTTGGGACGAGCAAGGTGCATTTCAGCCAAGAAATATATAAGATAAAACAGCACGACTACTACAAATCCTAATACGGCTACTGGAGGAGCTTACAGTTACACCCGGCGCTTGCGTTCTAGGTATCTATCTATACAAAACTACATTAACTTCAGACGTCGAAGACGTCAAATGTTCCACTTACGATATAAATTTAATATAAATAACGCACCCGCACGACCGACTTTGGCATCTTCAAGTTATCACCTCTACAAGCTCCTTCTCCGCCTACCAGACCTGATACTAGGCACAGATCAGACTGCGACTGCCCACATTACACGTACCGGAATAAGTAGTTACGACGAGTAGACTGATCCCGGCACGGAGTATCAGTTCCGCTCTGCTTGCATACCCGTTCCAATTATCGACTCACAGCCCACAGAAACATAAACACAGGTCGCATTCGCAATGACTCGTGCTAGTAGTCGGTAACGGTATCGGAAAAGTGGTGGACTACTTTACTATGGTCTAGACTCACAGTGGTCAGATGAAAAGTCGCTCTAGATGATCTACTTAAGCTTGTCTCCATCCAGTTTCCACTCGTCGAGCTTTTTCCGCGCGAGCTCCTGCCAGAAGGTCGGGTCCACGACCGCAGAGTACGGCTGGAACCGTAATTGCTCCGACGTCGACGTCGTCATCTTGATGCTTGCTTGCTTTATACCTTCTCGAACTTCTTCTCGTCAATCCGATTCTAGGTTGGTTGGTACAAAAAATGAGTCTACTACAATAATCTTATTGCCAGGTCGTGGTTGGCCACGCCCACGGCCACGGTCGTCATCTGCATCTGCTAGAAATTCCTATGGAGCAGAAATCACAGAGATTCTCAACCTTGGCTTTGGCGCCGGCCTTGGTCAAGACGCAGAGCGCTGGTCCACTAAATGAGTCACCTGCGCCCCGATCATGGGCTTAATAAATGATTGAATGAATCGTGTGAGTTCGCTACGTTTGTTGTATCGCTGCACCATACTTTCTTAGTTTGCGGTCCTCTCGGTCTTGTCCTCGTCGCGAGTCAAAGTCAGGGCGTCTTTGACTTCGTTTCCTCGCTCTCTTGAGCAGACGTGCTCTACTTGATTGTCAGTGTCGCCGTCGTATATTTCTTGCTGTATTCATTGAGGTCCGTGGCATGGAAGCAGGACCGGACGTTTCCTATGCCACGAACAACATCCATGCGCGCCCCGGCGTTCTTCCCATCGGAACAAATTTGAGCAGTAGAGAATCGAATGGACTTGGACACACCATTCCATCCTTTACATCATCTCGACTTTGTCTTTGCATAAATCATATATATTTCCATTTTATCAAGGCTGCCAGTCAGTCCTGACAGCTCGATCGTTCGCTGCTAGGCAGTTTCGCGTGCATTGAAGCTTCCGAAAAAAAGCGTAAAAATCTTCGCAGAGCGAAGCTGACCGACGGTCTCCCCGACGCGAGGACGTCGGCCACGGTAATTTGATTGGATAAAATTAGAGGACTGGCGAAGTTCCTTTCTTGTTTTGCTAATTTATTGAGGGAAGCTACAACTTCTACTTTTGCTTACAGTTGTTTGAGCAGTTTTCGTTTCCATCCCCTTTGCTCCTGTAAGATCGCACGCTAAAAATTCTATTAAAAAAAAGTGTAGTATCTATCTTGAAGCAATTATTGTTCGGCTGCCGTCATCCGGCGCCCCACTGTGACCATCCCGACCGCCCCCGCCGTGTAGCTCATCATGTCCGGCTTGATGTCGTCTGCATGACTGTGGATCTGGTACTTGCTCTGTAGAGCAGGAGGTGCCGCTCTTTTTTTTAGAAGAAGGAAGGACCCAGAAGAAGATGATAAACGTTACGCTTCCTTTCATCTCAGTCATGTTTTTAAAAGAAGAGGTTCATGTTCCTGGCGCTGCCAGAATCTTCAAGTGCCGTCGAACAAGAGAGACGAAGAACTACGCCCCCACGGCGGGTGAAATACAAATACAATCAAGACGAGTAGTACCAGCCCCGGCGGCATTGATCGCTAGGGGTCTTGTAGTACCACCGAAATACAAGACCCCGGCATCCGCATCGATCAATGCCGCCGCAAGTAGTGCCGCAGCACGGCGACGCGACCCAGCACAGCTCGTCTACCCTCTATAAGTTTAAGTGACAACCGTACAAACGCGTTTGTTTCATCGCCCTGAGGATCCTCTTAAGTTGTTGGAGTGCGGAATAGCTGTAGCATTAGCTCTACCTCCTCCTGCGCCGGCAGGGGGCGCTGCACGAGCAGCTCCTTGTGCCTCACCCTCATCTGCCGCTGCAATCGCGGTGGACATGACGCCGGTTTTGTCGCTCTGCGTTCGCCGCGTCGCTCCAGCTTGTGCTTGGTATGAGGCGGCCAGCTAGTATGGTACTCGTACTAGAACTAGTACTACTATTTTTACTAAAGAAACTTAGATAGTACTATACTATACTTACCTTGCCCCGCGGACCCTCTCGCGCCCCCGTCTCGCGCCACCTCTACCCTCTTGGCACCCTCTCGGCCCCCTCTTGTCGGTGGGCCCCGTACCCTCGCACCCCTCTCGCACACCCTTAATTACCTCGTACTTTGCTTTATATAAAAGATTCAATACTAGTAGTAGTACTATAGGCAAATGGAAAGCGATAGTGGAAGGGGAAATTTTATGAGGGGTGGTCTTCGGGGTGTCGTTCTTTGGCTATCGATCCCGGAAAGAGGAGGCGAAAAGTAGAAAGAGTACATTCATACATACTATGTCATAGGAGAAAAAGCGGCGTGCCGCGGTCGGTAGGCCTGGCACCCCTGCGCCCCGCGGCTAACAATATGTCGACATTCTAGATGAAGAGCGCCCCCTTTTGCCTGGCTTTCAAGTTCTATGTATAGACCACTGTACTGACTGTGACTACGGCTGGCCTTGTTCCACAACCTCCATCGGCCTTCCAATGGCTCACCTCCCTGCCGCCCCTACCCCCCATCAAACGAAGCATTTCTGAACACACCGCGCCGCGCGACAATTCTGAGCGCTTAGACGCACTAACCAACTACTAGTACATCGCCAAGGGGAGCTGCCCCCACGACTCACTTCCACTTTTATCAACAGCTGCTGATCGTTACCAAATCATCTGGTCCCCTCGTAGTTGTACAGCTGGGCTCTCCACCCCCGGCTCCTCCACCGCGAACTGCTGCTTGCTCCAGCTGGGTTCGCGCGAGAAGCAGCGCAACAGGCTCCCAAAGATCATGCCACCCATGTCCACCTCGGGCTCGTGTTTCAGCTTGTAGCTCGCCCCGTCCCGGATGTTCCACTCCAGGTTCCCGCCCGCTCCCGCACCGGAGGTGCTGGAGCTGGAGCTGGTGGACAAAGAGGTGCTAGTCGTGCTACTGGTGGACGAAGAGGACCCCTGTTGAACTACGGCCGCAGCTGTAGCTGTGGCTGTTGTCGATTCTTCGGGTAGTGCTTCACCATCTGACGCCAGGGCGCGGCCGCCCGGTGGTATTTTTGCACCTGCAGCGTCGGGTGTCAGAGGCGTACTTGATGTGCCGCCACGACCCGCTGCAGGTGTATTAAGCTCGCTGTTGTTCTTTTCCTCGCCGGCAGGTTCTACGTTTTCGTCCGGGTTGCACGACGGCCCCTGCGAAGGGAGCTCCACCACCTGCACCAGAGGTTCCTTGTTGTCCTGCGCAGGTGGAGCTCCCTTCGGCGACGATGGTGTGGCCGCGGCTTGTTCATCGGCTGCGCAGGTCGACGATGTCGGGGACATGGGTTCCGTCGACGATGGTGCGGCTGTGGCCGCGGCGTGTTCATCGGCTGCGCGGGTCGACTTAGAGGTTGAAAAAATCCAG
>RXOD01006307.1:0-10730 GCA_005223375.1 Amoebophrya sp. AT5.2
CGGTCCTCCGTGCCGCCGGCCGCGCCGGCGTTCGTGGACATCAATGGATCATGACTGCCTGCTCCAGCTGCGGCGTCCCTTTCGATCTGCACGTATTCCGCCTCGGACTTGAGCCGCATGGCCCGGGCCACCGTCGCGTCCATCGAGCTGATGTCGTGCACCTTTCCGAGGAGCTCGGCCACCCCGTCCCGAAACAGCCGGTAGAAGTTGTGGTCGCGCCCTCGCTCGTACTCAAACATGGTGGCGGTCCGGTCGACGCACTCGTCCCCCGCCGTGGCACGGTTGGTAATGGTCATCTCCATGTTGTCCAAAGGCAGCACGTGGTACACCCACTGCGGATGGTGCACCGTAAACAAACGCATCAAATGGCGGCGGACCTCGACAAACCTGCCGCCATTGTTGGAGAGAGGAAGTACTTTCTTAGAGCAGTGGTTTATGCGATCAAACTCACGGCACAGAAAGAAGGCGCGAACAACCAAAGCCAAACCTGGGAAAAAAGAAAACCGCAAGAGATAGATACACAATGAAAATGGTAAAGCGCTAAATTACCTACCGTAAGCCTGCAGCAGTGTTGGCGGCATCAGGTGCGCTACTTCCGGGTATCGGCTCTCCTGCAGTACAAGAAACATGCGGCGCATGCCCGCCATGCTCGACGGGTGCAGCGTGTAGAGCAGTTGCCGCGGTACTCTACCCAGTTCCGTCGGATGCGTTATTGTCCCGTCACTTCCTGCTTCTCCAACCACCGCGCTCGTCGTAGACAGTTCTCTGAAGAAGTCCTGCTCCGGCCCCGTCTCGATGAACAAGGTCGCCACCACATTGAAAACCTCCTGCACGCGCTGCCACGTCTGCGCGTCCATCACCTCCAGAGCGTTTTTGCTTTGCACGTAGTGGTAGTGGCCCAGCCCGAGCACCTTGAAGATTTGGGACAGGAACGCCATCGGGCGGCAGAACGCTTCGAAGTGGGCGCCGTTCTGCAGCACGAAATTCTGCAGCACAGACAGCTTGTGGCTGAACAACGAAGTCTCCAACCAGGTGCGCATCTCCGTGAGGTAGGATTCGTAGATACTGGCGCCGGCGAGCAGGTTAGTTGCCGAGTGCCCGTACCTGTGGAGGGCGTGGGTGATTGCACCGTGATAAGGGTCACACTTCAGAGCGTCCGGGAGCCGGTGCTGCAGGAACCATCGGAGACGCGACAGTGCGCCGGTCGTGTTCAGGTCGGGGCGCTCGGAAAACTCCACAATATGCGGGACGAGCTGCGCCGAGACAACTCGCACGAAGTGGTCGCTGCATATTAGCGCGAGCAGAAAGAGCAGCACTCGTCCAGAGAGCATGGGTAAAAACG
The DNA here is from genome assembly GCA_005223375.1 of Amoebophrya sp. AT5.2. Classification (NCBI taxonomy): domain Eukaryota; class Dinophyceae; order Syndiniales; family Amoebophryaceae; genus Amoebophrya; species Amoebophrya sp. AT5.2. The sequence continues at coordinate 1,343 of RXOD01006307.1, forward strand.
ACGAGAGAAAAGCTGCGCGCGCGCGTCGACGGCGCATGGTTGGCGATGCCGTTCTTTAGCGTTCTTCAGCTCACATTTCCATTTGGCTGCAACAAAACGTGTGCTGTAGTGCTCATTGGAAACTGCGTGACTCGAGTTTACCTTTCGCCGAAGAAACCTTACTCTCTTGCCGGAGCACTGATACTGAATGGATCTTTTCTTCGTCTGCGCGTGCAAATTTTTCCGGCGAAACAGAACGAAACTGTCACCACTACTTCGTCGAATATTGAATTCTAAAGCCGAGCGAACACGCAGTGAAAAAATCGATTGGAAAAAAGCGCTCCCGACGTCCCATCACGGACGGAAAGGACTGCCGTCAGCAGCACATCAACGCGCTTATTGTTCGTCGCTTTCCAATCTCGAAGGAAATTATCACACGCTCCGCTGCTACTTGACTCGTGCTCTACAAGGAAATTCAAGGATTTGGTCCGATGGCCACCTGGTTCCCTGCTTCCCCCACCCCGTGCTCTTTGATCCGTTCTCGCACCAGTGCTTCCATGATCACCCAGTCCACCAGCGAGTCTAGCTCCGTTGCCGTATCCTCCGGCATCAAGAACAACACGTTTTTTGCCGCGGAACGCAGCCGGCTTCCGGACGCTCGAAAGTCCTCCGTGCGAAAGACGTAGAAGCACCCGTTCTCCATTATCTCCCCGTCCCAATCCTGACGGCGGGGGCGCTTTACCGGGTCATAGTTCTTCGCGGAGCCGACGAGAACCCCATCCCCATCTTGCTCTTTTCCCGCCACTACCTCATCGATCTTCCAAAAAAACCGGTGCATCCGCACCGCAGAGACGAGACCCGTCGCCTCCCCGTAGGCTACGAACTGCTGCATGCCGCCGCGCAGGTCTGCGGCGGTGGTCAGCGGCGACGTCGCCTGGACCAGACATACGATCGCCGGCGGGGCGGTGGAGGAAGATGATAGTGCTGGCGTTGATTGTCCGTCTCCGGCGTCTCGGGCGTTGTGACTGCAGCCCCGGTCCAGGAAATCCGCAATCGCTGACTCGGAACTCGCCGTGTCTGCAGCCGACGCGGCCGAGCGCCAAAAGACTTCGGCGCCGTACTGTTCCGCTACTGCCGCTATATCCTCCGCATCGGTCGACACCACGACGCGCTGAAAAACCTTTGCCTGCAAGGCCGCCGTCACCGTGTAGGCGAGCAGCGGCACCCCATTGAGCAGTTTGATGTTCTTTTTGGGGATGCCGCGACTACCGCCACGGCACAGAATGAGCGCAACGGCGGAGGTAGGGTCTGGGGGGTGGACTTGGGATTGCGGCGAGAGCGTCATGATGATGAAGCATCAAGAACAAGTTTTTAGTGGGCGGAGGTCACAAGCACAACGAAGGCAGCTCTCGCGAAGCCAGAGGCGTAGCTAGGCGGCTCAGCTCACACAACGAAGATCAAGATACAGTCACAGACGCGAAAGAACAAGCCGAGAAAGATTTCAGCTTCGCCCATTCACCCACTCACTTCGCAGAAAGGTCAGGCGTTTGGGTGTGTGTGGAGATACCGTCCGCGCTTCCGGAAATTTGTACAATCCAGAGGGAATCACCAGAGAAAGAGCATACTTTTTGCACTATTGCCCAGTGAGGGCCCTCGTTTTCGACTGACGCAATTCAAACACGTAACGCGTTCGGAGTCTTTATTCGTGGCGGCGCCCGCGAGCGACATACCCGCAGCAGATGCGCGCCAGCGCCTTCGCGCTGCTGCTCTCGAACAGGAAGCAAAGGCCTGCCGCGGACGGTCAGGCGACAAAAGAGGCGGACACGCACAAGGGAAAGGCGCGGCCGCGCGCCGCGCGCGCAGTCGAATCAAGCGACGGACCGACTACGGGCGCGGCGCGTGGGCGCATTCTCGTGAAAAAGCCCAGGGGTATCCCAATCGTCACCGTATGCGCGCAGTGGCTCTCGCCAATCACGGCGCGGCCGGCTGGCGCGCGGGACGGACGTCGAGCGAGTCGCAGTCGACTCATCGTCAGCCGTGGAGCGGCCGAGCAGCCTAACTCGGCCGCAAACGGGACCAGCGGCAGACCCAGAGCCGTCGCCTGCCCTCCGCGAGGGGACACAACGGAGCAGCCCCATCCCTGAAACCATAAGGAACCCAGGCGAGTCGTATCCTTCGAGCGCGCCGGCCTGCGGGTTCGTCTGGAGAACGGCGGCGGTCTGCATTTGGCAGCTGACCTGCGTCGCTCGTGTTCGCTGCTTCTCCGCAATGTCCGCCGCGAGGAGCCTCACCGGGGTGAGCACGGCGCGCAACATGTCGGGCGGGCAATCATCCGCCATGACGATGGCGGCCGCCTTTCCACTACCTCCGCGTCTTCGTGTCTCTGCTGGACTTGGCGGCGTCGCATGCTTTGGCGGTCGCAGAGGAGGTAGCGCCCCCCTCACCTACCGCCATAGGGGAAACCCGAAGAGGATGCGGCGCGCTGCGCTCGAACTCGGGGCAGGCGGCGGCGGGGCTGCGTGAACGTGTCGACCATTTGGGCGACTGCGTGTCGCTGCCGCCGGCGGAGCCCGGAGAAGTCGGCCAGTTAGAGGAGGCCCGTTGCGCGGCCCAATCGCTGCAGTCGCTGCAGTCGAGATCACCACGGGAGCGGTAAGTGATCAGCGGAGACAGGGAGAGCAGGAGACCGGTCACCGCAACGGACAGCGATCGCGTTCCAGCCGCAGGAGCAGAAGCGACTCTGGAGTTCGAAGAGTCGGAGCGGACGGCAGCAGCAAAGAAGCGCAGCCTTTTCAGTCGGATCGCCACAGTGGCACTTCGGAATCCTTTTGGCGGTGATACCCGGCGAGTGTGTAAAAAAAATCGGTCAAGTTTTGTAATTGTAGCACACGAAGACAATGACAACCAACGAAATCGATTACGGTGCGAGACACGCAGTGGAAGCAGCCACGAACAGCCAAAATCTCTAAAACCATGCATACTAGAAGGCGTGCCCACAGCCAGTACACACGCCTGCGACCTCTGCTGCATTTGTTCGTACTGGTGCAGGCGCAGTGCCGCCGCATCAACGTCCGTCTTGCAAAAACTACCAACGACATTTTCCACGGATCGAAATGGTCTGTCAGTCTGTGCCAGTGCCTCCTATCCGCACATCCATGCCCAGGAACCGCCTTCGCCCTGATACTCGTCCTACAAACTTCCCGCCAGGCTATGATGAGACAAGCGAAGTATTCTGACAATTGCAAAATCGTGTAACACACAGCAGCGAGCAGCAAATCACGTCCCAAGGCTCGTCACCCCATTCACCGGAAACGCCAGCAGTCCTTCCATTACGCTTTTGTCTTCCACAAGCTGTTTTCTCCTTTCCGCCTCTTCTTCCGCCGTCAGCGGTTCCCCTGCGTTTCCGCCCGGATCGCCGTTCCCCGGATCCGGCCGGAAGCTTCTCGCCGACGCCAGGCCGAACAGCTCCTGCGTTCGCTCGGACGACGCGAAGGACGTTTTTCGCGACCGCGATTCCCCAAGCAGTGCGGAGTTTCGGCGCTCCATCTTGTCCGCCGTCTCCCTGACCTTACGGGAAAGCTCCTGCAGCAACTTCTCGGTCGCGGCGTCGTCGAGGCTGCCGCGCTTCGAGGGAGTGCGCACCGACCGGAGCTCCAGCGCAAAACGGTCCACGAAGGACCCGCGCCGGCTGTTCGACCCAACCGAGGAGAGCTGCTGCGCCTGTCGCACAGCCTTCGTGGAGCCGCCTGCTGTACTAGAAGATGGTCCGTCCAGGACACCCATCAGCTTGCCGACGTCGGCGTTTGAGTTTTTTCTCGTCGACGCCCGGCTGGTCGGCCGGGTCTGCACAGGCGGAGACGAGAGCCGCGACGAACTCATCACACTCGCGGAGGCCGTCTTGTCGACAAGACCCTGAAGTGTTTGGTTATGGTTTCGATATCCGATATTTCCTTCAAATGCTTCTGCCGGAAAAGCAAAAAGCAGACTTTGGGAGAGGGAGAGCACAACTACAACCACAAAAAAATATTCGACGCAGAAGCAAGCAACTAAAGTCAGTACTCGCTGTAACGCGAGTCCGAATTTCATCGGCGGCTTGCCCTTCTGCCCGTCCCCTTGTCCGCGGGTGCTTTTTTCGTCCTTCGGCGGCGACGGGGATCGTGCCGCTGACGGCGATCGCGACCTTCCGGTTGCGGCAGCTTTTTGCAACCTTACGTTCTCTTTGTTAGCGGCGCTGATGTGCTCTGTTGTCGGCTCTGGCGCCGCTGCCTTCCCTCGCGGGCTCGGGAGGAACGTCGGCTGCACAGCCCGACGAGAGACTGGCGACGGCGATGCAACGCGCCTTGCCGCCTTGTTGTACTTGCGCCGGTTCGGGAACTTGACGCCCAGACACTGCTCCTTCAGCCCGAGAAACCGGTCGTACCGCTTCTCCTTCAGTTGCGCACGCTGCAGCACCACAGCCTCGCGCCGGGCGCTCATTACCTGCAACGTAAATTTTTTCGAAAGGATTCATGCCTTTCACACGAAAGGGCACCGCACTTCGTTGTGATTGTGAATTGGAGATAGAGATTGATATCAAAGTACTATAGATACTAGTCCGAAAAAAAGTACTGCCCGCCGCAGCGCGCATTCGTTGGCGGATCGCATCTGCATTTTCCGCTGGTCCGTTAGCGACACGCTGTCCTCCCCGAAACGAGAGTACCACATTTTGATCGCTTGTTCTTTCTACGACTACGTATTTGAGATTCTACGGCGCAGCACTGGTGAGCGAAAAGCCAATAGCCGTTGCAGGTTCGAGTTTAGCCCGTAGAAAGGCAACGGAAGATGAGACGGCAAAGAAATGACGCGAGTTGCTATCTAGATCGAGCGAGAACAAAGAAAACGACGACGAAATTCGCAAAAACGTAAGTACATGTATACAGACCTGCCAGCGCTCAAAGGACTCAGCTCTATGTACTATTCGACTCTTCAGCTCTCCCGGCGCACGACGATCATTTATTGACGAGAACACTTTTAGAAAAGAAGCCCCGAATACCGCACGAAAAAGCTTTCCGCATCTTCAAAAGAGGACACAGACGCATTGAGGCGGCAAGTAAGGCGAGTCTTACATCCCTTCCAACCGGAGTGCCATGCGGCAGTCAGCAGTGCAGTAGTAGCTCATCGAAGTCGAACCAACACTTCTCGAGGCTATATTTTCAGCTTCTCGTAGTTACGGTTGAGGCCGCCGCTTTTAGTCGTGGTAGAAGCTGAAGATCTTTTTTCCTCGCACTAGGTGGACGCCGCTGAAGTCGTCCGGCACCTGTGCGTACATACTTTGGTCCGCGCATGGCTCCATGAAAAAGTCATCCTGGAAAACGTCGTCCAGGCACAGTGGGCGCTGAACTCCAGCTTTGCCACCCAGCTTCCCTTTTGTTCCCCCTGTCGGCACGTAGGAAGGATCCACGTCCGTGGCGTAGACTTGGATTCGAACTTCTGCTCCCTGCTGCCCCTGCGCGCCCGACGAGCAAGAAGAAGAACCCGCGCCCGAGCCCACCACTGCTCCTGCCAGGTAGTCCCGTATCTCCGCAAAGACGTCGCCGCTACCTTCTTTCAGGTACTCTCCCATGAACCGGAGCGCCGACCCGACTTTGGCGTCTACTTTGGCAAGAACCCCCTCCCCTCCCACTCCCTCCAGCTCGGCCAGCTCCAGGTCGCCCAAACGCGAGACGAGCAATGTTGACACGTCGTGGACCTCGTGCAGGCTGGAGTAGATGTCTTCGACCGTCGCGATGCTGTGCCGATACAGGCTCTGGAAGACCACATCATCTTCAGACGGGGTTGCAGTCTTGTTGGGAAGCGTCCACAGTCGCACTGCGCCCTCCTCGTCCGAAATGGCGGCTTTGCACAACTGGGGGTATTTCAGGAGCGCTTCCTCCTTCTGCCCGAAACACTCCAACTCGTCGGACCGCGAATTTTTGCTCAGCGTGATCACCACCCGAATCTGCTGCTCACGCGCGTTTCCGCCCGTTCGCCGCGCCTGCGTTGTCGGCAGCAGCGCAGAGGGATTTTCCTCTTTTCGCAGAAAGACTTCCGGGTCCAAAAAGTGCCCCGGCTTCACACATGCGACTCGGTGCGTGTGTGGGCTCGAGGAATGGTCGTGACCACACAGCTCCTCGAGCCGCAGGTCGGCGACACTCCGCACCGGCTGGCGCCCGGCCAGACAGCAGAGGTGCAGAACCTTCGAAAGGATGTGCTGGTCGTCGGCAGCGAAATCGACGAAAAGCTCGTACTGCTCCCGCTGCAGGCGGCTCGAAGCAGACCGTACGGAAGCAGAGGACACCGACGCGGAATTTTCATCTTCTGCTAACATCGACGCGTAGCCGGATTCCTCGACGGAGGTGGAACAGGAACTGCCGTCGAGGAGTGCTGAGTGCAGGCTACTGCCGATGCTCGATAGCTCCGTAGAGTTCTCGGTCTGATCCACATCGACAGCCTCCGTGTCGAGGGGCGGCCGCTCCTTTAGCTTCACGGCCGCGTTGGTCCGCGCCTCAAATCGTGCAGGACCCAGCTGGGAGACTTTGACGACCATTTTGTTTAATGTGTGTTTTTGGAAAACTAGTACCCCTCGTGCGAGTTGTGTACTTGACCCTGATCATCACAAACCCCACTTTTCTATTCTACAGGAGGTTTGAATTCCGCAGTGCTGCTCGTGCACTCCTCCTACAATCGCTCTCTCCCCTTTTTTTTTCTCCCGTTTCCCAACAGATCTTTTTTTCGCGGATAGTGGACGGAGGTCTATACAGCTGCGTGTAAGTTGTATTCCAGAGCCGATCCTCAAAATATCTCCGGACAGGGGGAGATGCAGGCAAGCCGCAACAGCTGCTCCGGCGGCCGCCAATATGCACCGCTTTGTTGTTCGTGCTCGTTGGCGTTGGGCGGTTAACGCTATTATTAATTTAAGCATCCATAACCATAAGCACCATTCATTATCTTTTTTCCTGCAGTTTCTGTACGTCGTCCATTATTGCGTAAGCTGGGTACACTAGACCCTGTACCCGCTTCGCCACGTCCATAAACTCTGCGAAGGATATTCGATCTGCCTTTCCCTGCTTCTTCGCGAGGTTGAACACCTGTGATGATGTGTGCAAAGGTGTTCAAACTTGCTAGCTGTCAGCGTTTCGAGCTGGCGAATGTTGAGCTCCTGCAAGAGCATATACATAAAAGTTGTATCAGTCTGCTTATCGAAAAGTACCATACGTAGATCTATACCTATAGTACTTATTTACCTTATCCACCCGGCGTTTGATGTCGGCTTCCGAGCTCTGTTGCGCCAGGAAGTTTGCTTTCAGGATTTGGCCGATGCAGTCGCGGTCTAGGTAGCCCGTGTTCTCTGTATCGCAGATCATGAAGGCGAATTTCAGTCTCTCCTCCTTCGTGGTCGAGCTGCAGTAGGCCGAGAGCCCGACGATGAACTCGATCATTTCCACGGTGCCGCTCCCGTCCATGTCGAAGATGTCAAAGAGCGCCCGGATCATGTCGTTGTCGTCCTCCTCCAGGACCAGACAAAACTCGTTGTACGTGATCGACCCGAGCTCGTCGCGGTCGATCTCCAGAAACCGCTCGTAGTACCGCTTCAGCTCGTTCGGCGCCACGGCGAACTGCCGCAAAATGTTGTAGTTCTTGTCGGTGTCGTTGCGCCCCTCCTTCTCCTGCATAGTCTTGCCGCGGTTGGTCTCCCGCGCAGCGCGCTTCCGCAGCTCGGCGGCCTGCTGCACACCCGCAACGTCGGAAACCCCTTATTTTGCGATGATATTGAATTTTCAACTGTACTTTGAACAAGTATCGCCTGAAAAACCTTGCACTGGATAATAAATAGCCAGTGGCGTATCCCTACGATTTTATTCGTGTACGGTTGTTCACAAAAGCTAAATTACCCCGGAGTTTGGTTGTTGTTGGCTTTTTGTGAAACGGTATCAAAATCGGGATCAGAGGACCAGTCTACATCTAATGTGCAGCGAAAATTCAGAAGAAGTTGTATTCACTCGTCAGGGTCAGACGCAGACCAGTCGAGCTACTGTGCTTATGTATCGATGTAGCTCGCACCTTGTTGCGCCAGCTGCTCGAGTTCTTTTTTCGTTTTGTCGCTGGCGAACTTGACGTTGCGCATTTCGTTCACGACCGCCGCCTCGCCGAACACGCGCATCCACTCGTCGATGCCGATTTGCCCGATCCCATCGTCGTCCACCATGCGGATCATCTCGTCGATCTCTTCGTCCTGGGGCTTCTCGCCGAGCACCGTCAAGAAGTGCCGCAGCTCCGCGGCGCCGATAAAGCCGTTGCCGTCCACGTCCAGGGAGCCGAACGCCTCCCGGATCGCGTGATGACCGACGCCGGGCAACTTCGACTGCGGAAAGGGGAGGTTCATCAAATCGCCCTTCGGTTGGATGTTCCGCTTGGGCACGGGCGCAGTCGGAAGCGCGAGGACCTGCTGGCCGCCGGAATTGCTCCCAGGCATGGAACCCGGGACAAGGGCCTTGGAAGCCCCAGGAGCGGACATGCTGGCGGCCGCGGCGGGAGCTTTTCGATTGACACTGACAAATCAGCAAGTTGGAGGCCGGCTTCCTGCGTTTTTCTTCAGCACCAGTCGTGTTTCCTACTTCTATACGCAGGGCCCGGCCTTTAGACATAATTTCTGCCTGGTGTGAAGTATCTTTACTTGCTTACATGTTGCAGATAGCCAAATTTCCAAACGTAGATCGTATCGCTCCTTTCGCCTCTTCATCAGCGCTCCATGATGCCGGCTACTTTCCCGTTCGTCGATTCTGCACCGACCCGAAGCCCACGGGACTAGCGCTGGGTAATGTCGTCCACTGCAGCACGAGAAGAAGAATTTTTTCTGGCACAGAAATAGAAGTTGTGGCGTGCGTGTCATCTATCTATTGGCCCCGGCTGATCTTGATCTGGAGCCCTTCGAGTCGCTTTTTTTCCCGTTCGCACCAAGCGCCACAACTTCTGCATAAGATAGCTGTTGCTGCGGCCCTGTTGCCGCGCCACCGCCGTCTCTCCAATCGGGCTTCGACTGACCGTTCCCTACCCCGCTCACTCCCGGATTCATTTTACTTCCCCCGCCAGACCGGGCGCTTGACGAAGCCGACCCCGCTCCGGCGGACGACGACCGGCCCCCGCCTTTGTTGCCGCCACTGCGGAGGCTGCTGGTCGTTCCAGCTGTCGTTCCCGACGCCGCTCCGACGGTTTGGGGAGGAACTGGCGGCCCCCCCGCCCCACCTCCTCCGCTTTCCGCGAACTGCCGCCACGCTCCCGGGAACCAGTTTCCAGCAAATTCCTCCCACAGCCGCGCGAACTCCGCCATGAAAGCCCGGACCATGCGCGCGTCGTTCGACACCACCATGTTTTCCCGGTTCCGTGTGGCGGT
>RXOD01006308.1:0-10727 GCA_005223375.1 Amoebophrya sp. AT5.2
TGCTACACCGGCTGCTGCAGTAGGTCCGGCCGGCGGAAGCGCCACCGCGCGCGCCGAACAGGAGCGAGCGGATGCGGAGTTCGCGCGACGTCTCGTGCAGGAGGGTGAGGACGAGCAGATGGCCTGGGCGCTTTCGGAGAATTTGAACGGCGGCAACGTGCATGGCGCCGGACGACCAGGCCCAATACTAAGCGGAGGCCCGTCAGGTTTGAACAACTTCATTCGGCCTGCGCCCGTGTTCGTCGACCCCAGTCTGCTTTCGCAGAACGGTGGGTTCGCCCACCAGCCGACGGTGTACGTGGTACCGGGCGGCCGAAGCCCGGGCGGCCAGATCGGTGGTCCGGGCGGTGCCAGCATGATGATGCCGCCCGTGGTGGGCGGTGGGAATGGTTCCATGCCCCCTGGCAGCGGGCCATCTTCTGCAGCGTCTGGGCATGGCATGCACCAGATGCCCCCCGCGTCGGTGTCGTGCGGCTCGAACAACACCCCGCAGAATAGGTTTCAGCCGCAGGTGACGTCCGACGAGATGGTGCATGTGGCGTGCGAAATTGGGAATATCGCCGTCGAGATGATGGTGGATACCGGCGCGCAGTCGTCCGTGATCTCCCGCCCCCTCATGGACCAGCTGCAGTTACGACCTAAGCTGAACCAAATGCGGTCTGGCGTCGCCGCGGGTGTTGGCACCGCGAAGATTATTGGAACGCTCGAGCAGGTGCCGGTGACCCTGGGCCACGTGGAATTTGCCCTGGATTTTGCGGTGCTCGACGTGAGCGAACCCCTCCTGATGCTGGGAATCGACCAGATGCGGCGTTTCAAGTGCATCATCGACTTGGAGCGGAACGTCATGGTCTTCGGCGGCGGTGGGGGCGTGGAAGTTCCGTTCCTCGTCAGCAGCGGGGGGATGGTCGGGAGCAGGCGAGGGATGGCGGAAGCGCTTGGAGACCAGTGCGGACAGATGTGAGGCCGGGCTACAGGGGTGCGGCGTTAGATGTTTTGCTCTCCTAGACGACCACTCCTGTTGATGTCGTCTTTGATCATACTTTTACCCATCCTTTTCGTTTCTCGTGGTTTATATTACCCAGCACACAGCACACAGCACACAGCACACAGCACACATCACACTCACACATCACCGTCTCCGTCCCAAACGGAACATACCATGCTGGAAAACTACGGCCCAGATGGCATATCAGAAACAAATGCCTACGCAGTTCAGATGAAACCGCAACACATGTGCCTCTGCGCAAACTGGTCGACGCTGTAAGATATATGTTGGTGAGCAATCATTTCGTTGGGAAGCAAAGCAGCCTGAACCTGAGCCAGCGAGGAATTCGATCCCGAGGTGTCGTTCCTTGTTCCACAGCCCTATGTGCCGACTCTAGAAAGTTCTCCATAACAGGAGCGTCGATCGTGCTAGAAAATATAACTTTTGAAGCTTTTGTGCACTGCAGTTGCGCTTTCAAGCTACTTACAGGGGGAGGTCTGAGGTCCTTACTTCGGGAGGGTGGCGATCTCTTCGGCTGGACTTCGGTTTTACGTGATTTACAAACCAAACATGGAACCATCGCAGCCCCGCGAAGGCGCAAGCCCCGAGGCGGTGAGCAGCGACGCGCCGGCCGCCGAGGTTCGTGCCGAAGGGAATGCTCCACCCCAAGAGGACGCCGCGGAGGAAGAACAAGAAGTCAACGACGAGGAGTCCGACGACGAGGAGGCTCAAGCCCCGATCCGGCGTTTGGAACCCGACGATTTTGAGCATCCGCAGGTTGTATTCGCCGTGCTATCCGACACCTTCCACCACTACTACCTCAGCCTGACCTGGACCGGGTCGTGGTACAGAAAACTCGCCTACATGGGTTTCATAGCCGTGCAGCACGACGAGAAGTACCTGCTTCCGGAAATTCAGCGCTCGTACTGCGTCCTCGATTTCCAGAACCTCCACATCGGCAGGAAAGCGCGGCGGCTGTTGAAGAAAACCGCTTACCGCCTGTACAATAACCGGAACTGGGACCTGTGCGTGCGGAGGATCAACGAGTATTGGGGTGGTGCAGCAGAAACCGCAGAGAAGAAGAAGGGTGGAAAAAACTGGTTTGTGAAGAAGTACGCGGACGTGGTACAAGAGGCATTTGCGGTCGGCCTAAGCGAGGAAGGAAAGCAGGATGCAGGCGGTGTAGCGGATAAGGTAGCCTTACAGGACTGTAACCACGAAGGGACGGAAGCGCGGTCAGCGTCCTCGTCTTCGACGAAGCGCACCAAGACAGCAGAATCCAATGCACTGTCGCCCGCCGCAGGCAGCAGCGCCCCAGCGGGCGAGCCACCTGCCGCAAGTCGCTCGCCGGCCGCAAAACCAAGACCACTGCCACCCGCCGCCGCGGGCATTCGCAGTTTTCAGCCGCACAGTATCGAGCTTTACGACGCAAGCGATAATCTGATTGCGGGCGAGTGCGGCTACTCCTTCGGCAGTGTGTACACGTCGTTGACGGGTTTTTGCGACAAAAACTTCGCCGGTGCAGGGACTCTGCAGATGTACTACCTGGGAAGATGGCTGCAGAAGTCCGGATACAAGTTTTGGAACATGGGGCATCCACCGGGGAAAAAGCGAAAGCCAAGGACTGAGCAAACTATGACGTTGCCGATTACCAGCCCTGAGGCGACAGCGCCAAGGACTGAGCAAACTATGAAGTACAAGGCGGATCTGGGCGGGGAAATCTTGGAACGCGGTTGTTTTTTGAAAAGATGGAACGAAGCGAGAGACGCAGCGCCGGGAATGGGGGGAGGGCTCGGGGAGGAGTTTCTGGAGTTCGGCTGCTGAGGAGGCAGAGCGGACTGCGTGTGTACGTGGCTAAGTTTTCTAGAAACTTTGAGAGTAGAATAAATGCGCGACCGCGAGGCGTGTTGCCGGTGTGCAAAAGGAAGTCTTCCCCATTTCAATTGCTTCCTAATGCGAGCCCACTTCCAACGATCCTGCAGTAAAGCGAGCGAATACAACTGTTCGCGCGCCCGGTCGTCTCTGGCAGCCAGTGATCGAGCCGGGGGGCAAGCGCCCTCCGAGTCTGTTCTTCTTTGGAAGACAATGTGAATATTGTCGATTTGGTCGTACTACGTACGTATCACTTCTGGAACTCGTATTCGCTATCGGATAAGAAGCTCTGTGATGTGGTGATCGGTTTTTGCGTACCCGTGCGTGGGCTTTCAAAAGCGATAAAAATGACGATACGGGGCCGCCTTTTTGCGCTTGCAGTCTCACTCCTTGCGTGGCTGCTGCCGGGTGTCTCCGGGGAGACGGTTTCGCTGGCGCCACGGGCTCAGTGCGATCCGGCAGTGCAGTGCTCAGGTGCTAGATACGTGCGAGGAGTCGAATCAATAATTCGCTGTCTCCTGCTCGTCCTCTTTTTACTTTTTTAAGCAATGGTTGGCATTTTTGATGGCATGCATGTATGCTTTCGCAGGCAACGGCGCCTGCGGTCCAGTTGGCGGCGGTGACTTGTGCATCTGCCACCCGTTCTTTGAGGGCAACAACTGCAACCAGGCGATACGACAAGTGAACATGGACCGCGAGGGCGGGATTACGAGCGCCGGCCTCGCCGGGATCGTCATCGGCAGTCTCGTCGTGATTCCGCTCGCAACCTGCGGATTCTTCTACGCGCTGCACATCAACGACTGCCTCGATGATTAGCTTGGAAATGCATCTACCATAGTTGTACTTCCAGAAAGACGAAAACCATGCTGACGTATGCACGGAAAAACCAAGAATGATTTTTGAGGAAAAATACTATCGTTGGGATAGGCATGTGATTCTGCTGAATTTTCTTTCGATTAGGATGAGAGGCACTTGCTGTCGACATGATACCTGCAGCAATCGCAGAGCACGATCCGACCCATGAAAAGTCGACGGACGGTGGTGGAACACTACTGTCCGCCAATAATTCGTGGTAAACGTATTCTCAGCGTTCACAATCTGAAGTCTTCGAGTTCCCAACCTTGAATCGTAGTCCTCTTTCCCGGCAGGATCTTTGAAGAAAGCTTGTTCCAGAGATGAGAATGAAGCGATAGCAGTGAGCAGCTTGAGTTGCGTGTCCCTGCCGTTCCAGTGATGCAGTTCCCAACATCAGTAAAAGCTCTCAGATATTAGTCCGCATTCTTCGTCACAATGTCCCTACAAGAAATTTGATCTACAACAGCGACAGCGACCACGCAACGGCTCTAGTATCAGCCTACACTGTTGCTGCTCATCGATTCGCCTTGCGTAGGAAATTGATGCCTGTTCCGAATTCCACCTATCTCCAGACGTGAAAAGCTATTGAATCGGCAGCAGCATGTTCAAGCCTGTGACGGAGGAGGTGCCGGATGAGGACTTCGTGGATGAATACGCAGCGTTCGACCTGAGTAAGGTCGACTATCTTGGCGAAGGACAAGCGAAATGTCAGATCGGGGACCTGTGGAGCGGCACCTCGGAATACTGCGATGCGAAAACCTATGGTCCAAGGAGGGATGATCAGAAGACGGGATTCGAGGCCGGGGACCCGATGTTCTCGCGCTTCCTGCGACCCCTGACGAACTTCGAAGCAGCAGAGTACCTATACATTTTTCACTGCGCTTCACTTTCTGCTCTCACTTTCCCGATTGTCGGCTCGATTGAATCTCTACCGATACAGAGTTCCGCGTCCAAATCATTCATATTCACTCAGGCGGTTGACATATGTGATGCGGAATCGCAAGTGGCCGGTGAAAGAGCTGGAGACGACGCTGCAAGACAAGTATGCGGAGAATTTTATGGAGCCGACGCTGCAAGGCAATATGCCTCTTCCGACGGAATTACTGGAGAGATGGACAGCGAACCTGAGTGACCCTGTGGACGACGCGGGAAGTACAGCTACTTATTCTATATCTATCGCTTCGGATGATTCAAATATAATTAAAGGTAAGTGTTGGTGGCAACTCCAAAGGCACCTTCTCGCGGTGGGGAACTCACACGAGGAGGAGGAGACCACTGACGCCCATTCTGTTACTGTCGCTGAATCCCAGCAGCCCGAAAAGCTGGGAAAAGTTCCACTGGAGACCATCTACAATCACATAGTCGATGCAGAGATGTAGAGTCATTTGTTAGATGTCATAGCGTATACAGTGGAATTTCTTTCTTCCAGCTGCCATCTTGCCGGTCGCTGCTAGAGAGTTGCGTCGTAGGTAACACCATCGAGCCAGCTTATAGGGGGTAGGCTCGATTAGACAAAACAAAAAATATAAATTAGAGGTGAGCTTGATCATATTGATAAAACTTTTCACCAAAAAAAACATAAACTAAACAATAACAAACAGGGCCGAACCATCCATGGGAGACGATTCGGGTGCCGAAGCCGCCGTCCGAGACGAAGATGCCGGCCCAGGAGTTTCTGGACCGGAAGGGCCGCCTCTCGGAGTTCCGGCAACTCGTCGACCCGATGGCGGAGGTGGACCTCCAGCCAGCGCAGAAAAAGTCCCACGACGTCCCGATGCCGCACCGACTCCAAGCAGTGGAAGTAATCCAGCTCTGCAACCTCGCGCCGGAAAGCGTCCGCGAAGCAAAAAACCTGATCCCGTCTTTGGCGAGGATACCCTACGACTCGCTGTGGTAGAATCTTCTACTCCTGCGAGTTCTTGTTTTCGGAGGTTTATCTTTGTTCCGCGCGTAGTACATTTACCTATGAAAGTCAGACTCTACGTCATTGATTGGCCGCCCGTACGTGGTGCTCACGACGGCAAACGATCTAAACATACGACAGGCATTACGTGAACACTATTCGTGCGAATAGCAAGCGGTCCGTGGCGGAGGCGCAACCGAAGAACATTCAAGCCGGCGGCGCACAGGGCAGCTCCGCGATGGCGCCGAATCGTCACGGGGGTACGTTTGGCACCGACCGAACGAAGAAGCGACAGGCACGAATGGTGGACGTCCGCTGTCTCGATGACGATACGGGAAGGGCGATCTTCGGGAGGGAAGCAAAGCTCAGGAAACAAGCAGGGCAAGAGGAAATCGCTAGAAGAAGAGCAGAGTACTTCATACCAGTACGATTCTCTGCATTTTGTTTTACGGCATTTGCCGGTTGACTGCGGCGGGTCCTTGCTTTCAATGGGTAACTACTAACTTCGTAGAGCGCCGATGGAGTCATTCGATAGCCACAAAAAATCCATTCAAAATACGAAAAATAAAAAGGTACAACGCTGCCTTGCACGTTCGGCGGCAGATGGGTATTTCGGACGCCAATCTGCAGGACTTCGAGAACGTCACTCCGGCCGACGTGCACCGTCAGGGCCGGTCCGTCGGCGGCATGGTCACTCCCAACATGGCGACCCCCGGTCTCGGCGACCCCATGCAGGGCACCCCGGCGTATTCCGCCGGGTTCGGCGGCGAAACCCCCGGCGCGGGCGGCGCCTTGGCAGCCGGCGGCGGAACGAGCGTGGGCGGTGGCATGACGCCGGCGGGAGTGGTCGGGGGCGTGGCCGGGGGCGGCAACCAGTCGATGACGCCGCTGGGAGCAATGGGAAACGGCACGCCGGGATACGGCGTGCTGCAACACGCGAGGTCAGGAGCGGCGAGCCAGACACCGATCGGGGAGTTCGGAACCAGCGGGTTTCAGAGTCAGACACCCGGGCTAAACTACGGAGACGGCGCATCCATGAGTGGCACGCCCGCGGGTGCGCTGGAGCAGGGCAGCTTCACCCCAGCAGGAGCACTGCTCGGCGGCGACGGGTATTTTCCCTTTGCGCATTGTCTGATACTGATTGTTGCATACTAGGCCATTTGTTGTTTCTATCAGGAATCTACAGATGTACCGCCGCGCTGGTTATTGAAGTACGTATATATAACCCAAAAGAAGGAGTAAAAACCCAAACCTCTCAATCCGTCTCCCTAGGTACGTCGCTGCCCCGGCTGGCGTGGCGATCGTTCCCAACGAGCACAATTTGTGGGCCGGCGTGAAGGACGAGGACCTTGCCCGCATGGTGGACGGCAGGATCGAAAAAAAAGTGGTGAAGCCCGAGGACCCTATCAATGACGTGCGGCTCGCGGGCGACCTCGACCCTTTCCGGGAGCAGAACCTCAAGAACCTCGAGCAGGAGCGGAAAACGAAGGAGGACCGGATGGCGATCATCACCGCGAAAGCCACCGAGGAGGTGGAAACGAAGGCCGAGCAAGAACGCGTCGACCAGGCATTCATGGCTACTGAGCTCGCCGACCAAGCGCTCGATAACGCAGAAAAAAGGATGAAGGTGAACTTCGAGAAGGGGCGCTACTTCGGTATGAGCACGTGGTACAACGCGCCGAAGAAGCTGGACGACGAGTGGGAGCGGATCATGTTCGACGAAGCCCTGAAGCTGAAATTCAAGAACGCGCTCGAGACGAACAACAGGGACCTGCTGGGGCCAAACGATAGGAAACTTGCGGACGCGTTCGGCGGGAACCTGGAGAAAACAATCGAGGTACTGCGGTTTCTTTGCTCTTTACTCTTGTGTCTGCTATCCGGAATGAGATTCACCATAAGGATTCCTGCAGTTGTCTTTACTGGTCGGGAAACGGCAGCTGTCTGCTCGGATTGACTCTCCACGATTTTTGTATGCTGGAATTCGAATTAAAGATGAGTTTGACCACTCCAAGTCACAATTACTAAAATCAGTCGCTGGAGAACAAGAAGCAGTGGTACGCGGATGAACCTTTGCTCATGAGCAAAGGACTTCGGAAGGCGGCCGTAGACAAGGAACAAGTAAACCGGGAGAGGGACCACTACATCGACAAAATGGTGCGCAAGGGCTTCAAGTCTGCACAGGAGGCCGCTTCTGCAAAATCGCAGCCGGGCAAGGGGCCCAAGCAGGCGGCAGAAGGTGGAAAGAGTGAAAAATAAAGCACTTTCTCATGATGCTTTTATCCTGCCTTTCATTCCGCAACGGACCGCGGCCGCGCGCGCGTGCGATTTGATATTATCACGCACGGCGTTTTGCTGGTCATCATCGTCATCACGTCACTATCACGCTGTGCCTCGCGTAAATCAATCTTAGATGGGTTCTTGGTGGGGGTGAAGACCGCGCCCACCTGTCGAGTTTTTCAAGGTCAAACAAAGAAAGGACTCGCGCCGCAGTCATGATCAATCTGCTTGCCCTCGGAAATTTGGCTACGAGCCTGCGGCATCTCGATGTTCTGCTGTCCCGTTAGAGCTGCTGCCCTACATCTGAACTTTCGGATTCCTTTCCCATTTATGCGCCATGTACAGCGCGATAAGCGTACTTGCCTCGTGTCTTCTTCTCGTGGTTCGCTGATGCTGATCACGTCTCTTTTGGGGTGCTTCGCTTCCTTTTCGTTCGGTGTCGTCTCCGCGGCGTAGATACATACTGCTACAAAAAAGTAGACTGACGCATGGTTCTGGTTCAGGATCATCTTTCGGGCGAAATGATGCCAGCGCTTCGTCGTTAAGACTAAACACGTGACTGACTGATTGTTCAACACGTGCGTTAATCTACTATTTTTACTGTTTCAGTTTTAGTTTCTGAGTCTGACTCGATTAAGGCGGCACCTGACCATTCGTGTTGACATACTGGTAAAAGTGAAAACATGAAAGAAGGGTCTTCTGGACGACTGGTAGAGAAGTGACAAATCGGAGCAATCGAGGGGCGCGCGGCCATTGATTCGTCGCTCGAGGCGGCCCGAAGATTTGGTGGCTGCGAGAGCGACTGGGGGGCCGTATTGGTCGTGAGGCCCGTGTTCCGCTGGTCGATCGGGAGTTGATCTCCACTACCGAGCCGCCCCTCGCAAGAATTCCGGCAATCGGCCACCGGCACGACATACTGGCTTCGCCGACGGTCGAGAGAAGCGTCGGAGATACAACGACATCGCGTACCGCTTGGTGTGCAGCCGCGCGAGGAACGTCGGAGCAGGACAGCCGGTACCACTCGCTGGAGGAGGGGGAGGAGGATCATCTTCAGGGCCAGGGATCTAGCTACGCGGCAGCCTACACGGGCCTCGGATTCTCAGCGGCGTCGAGCATAATGTCGCAGAGGCCGGCGCCGGATAACAAAGCTCGTGCCGATGGCGCGCTGCTTTCGGGAGGTGGCATCCCATCTTCCGGAACAGGAACAGCAGCCGCGCAGTTTTCCGAGCAAACCGCCAGCCCGGGACAGCCAACAACATCCTGCAACCGGAAAACGCAAAACTACGTAGGGTTTTCCATTCTTGCGGTGGCGTACTGCTTCATCTACCCGGGGCTGATGTGGCCGACGTGCCACGTGCACACGGGCCTGTTCTCCACAGAGACCGAGATGACGCGATCGACGATCGAGCTGGTGCAATTCCTGTGGCAGCAGGGCCCCATGTACTACCCGCCGGCGTTTCTGCTGAGTTTGTTCTCGGTGTCGCTGCCGTTCATCAAAGGCGGAATGGTTTGCTGGGGAGCGTACAAGGGGAACGGAAAGCTGCTCTGGTTCGTCGCACGGCTTTCCAAATTCCAGTTCGTGGACACCTTTTCGACGCTTCTCAGCTACGTGTACCTCAACCTGCCCGTGATCCAGACAGAGCTGCTGGTACTATGCTATATATTTTTTCAGAGCTGGAGCGCGGGTTTCTAGCCTACAATCTGGTCCGATAGGCCGAAGCCCGAAACTGTTTTCCTCGCCATGTGGCTTTTCGAAAAAACCCCTCCCCATACCCGATCGATCGGCACACACACACACACGCATCGATCGATCGATCACATCACAGAGCGGGGTGTACTATTTTGCTGGGTACTGCATTCTGTCGGTGATCGGGACGCAAGTGATTTGCTACGGGTACGAGACCGGGCGGGAGAAGTCCGTGCAGTCCATCTGGCTCCCGGTCGCCATCATCCAGGTGACCAGTCTGGGCGTGCTGTTTTTCTGGTCCCCCATCCTCGGTGTTTACGCGATCATCTTCAACTCCGTCCGCTTGATTGGCCGCCGCGCGACCCTGCACGAGACCCTGCTGGAACTCCCGGCGGTTTGCTATGGCGGGACCAGGTGGTACTTAAGTGAACAAGTGGTAATTGGAATTTTTTCGGGGGCGGCTCTTCGCGAGGTTCCCCTCTGGCTATGTCCTGAGAAGAGCAGGTCTGCGGTAGCCACGCGGGCGTTTTCTCGCGGTCGGCAGACGATTGGCACTCCTGCGGCCTCCCCCATAAAGCTGACAAACAATCACCACCCTGATCGCCCTCTTTTGCCCTAGTCCTGCTTTTCGGTCCTATCACCATTGCAAGTAGTCCGTGGCTTTCCCCTAGCCCTTGTCTCTACCTTCGAAGGGCTCACCAATCTTCCGTGGACGCCTACCCCCACAATGGGGCATCTTTAAAACCGTCAGGCGCAGAGCGCCTTGACGCACTCGCCATCGCTAGGGCGATCCGCCACCCAAGAATCCGGGCCCAGTACAGAATACTTACCAGTTGGCCACTTACCATCGCTGGTCCGACCATATTTGCAGATACCTGATGATCTTCACCATCTGCATCATGCCGATCGTAGGGCGCAGATGCAGGGCATCGGTGTGGGGGCGGGGCCCCCTTTGGCTGTCCCAAAAAGGGGGCAGCAGTTGGAGGAAAGCCGTCTTTTCGCAGTCGGCGGGTTTGGCGCTCTTGCACCCTACAGCCGACGTAGCCAATCACCACCCTAGGGGCCCGCTTTGCCCTGCTTTCAGGCCCCATCGCCGATGTGGTCAGCAGCGTTCCGCTACCGCTGCATCCCTCTGCCTCCCAGTCGGT